>JANDJZ010000904.1:0-14767 GCA_027943245.1 Acanthamoeba sp. SK_2022b | reverse complement strand
TGGCCGGTGAGGCAGTAGATGAGCCTCGAGTGCATCAGGCATCGCCCGACGTCGAGGCACAGCCCCTTGTCCCACTCTGTTGTGTGTGTGTGTGTGTGTGTGTGTGTGTGTGTGTGTGTGTGTGTGTGTGTGTGTGTGTGTGTGTGCGCGCGCGCGCGCGCAAAGGGGAAAGAGGGGGAGAGAGGAGGTGATGATGATGATGAACAAGAGGGACAGAGCAAGGAGGCCGGGTTACCTTGAACTCCCCTCCTCTCAAATTCCCTGGCGAGCCACTCCACGCAAGCGGTCCTGGAAAAGCAGTTGCGGTACAGGTTCCCCCGTTTGCGCGTGTCTGGTTGGGGGGGGGGGCAAGGGCGCGGTGTGAGTGTTGTCGACAACGCAACGAAATGAGAGAGGGAGGGGGAGAGAGAGAGAGAGCCCAGCGGCGACGGAATGCGCATGCCGTGGAGCGGAATGCCGTCGCTGGGATCGGCCATTTGGGCCCCCAGCTCGCAGAGGTCGACGCCCATGTTCTTGAGCTTGCTCTCCATGGCGCGCGCGTCAAACTCGACGCCGCCGTGCCCTGTGGCGCTGTTTCCTTCGCCTTCGCCTTCGCCTTCGCCTTCGCTGTCGCTGCCTCCGGCCTGGCGCGTGCGTGAGCGGGCCTTGGCCGCTGCGGCCCTGATGTCCCTGATCCAGGCGTGCCTTTCGCGCGCGATAGGAAGAACCGGTTCAGCGCCGAGGCTGCGTGCATCACCGGTGGTGGGGGGGGGGGCGAGGGGGCGCGTGTACATTTCTGTGTGGGAGCTCGCTTGAAAGCGGTAGCTGCGCGCAGCCGTTTGCACTTCAAACTCGTACTTGCTGGTGGCGTCGGCCTTGGCCTTCTTGTCCTTCTTCTTCCCATCGGTGGACGACGTCAAGGGGCCAGAAGACACGTCCCCCTCTACGGCCAGCACAGAGATGGCGTTCCTGTGCATACACAACGGCACATATAAATAATAAATAACACATAATAAATAATAAATAATAAATAATAAATAATAAATGATCAATAATATAATGATAAAAGCTATTGCAAGGCTTGTGGAGGGGGAGGGGGCACTTGAGAGGGACACTGCTTTTGGCTGTGGTGTCGCCCTGCCGCTTGTAGAGCCTGAGCTTATACTTGTGGGTGTCGATCTTGACGTAAACCTTGGACCAAGCAGCAACCAGTCCTCCTCTCCTCCTCTTCAGCCAGCCCTCCATGCCCGACGGCGGCTGGACGTTTCAAATGCAACAACATTAACGCCTTCAGTTTAGAAATCCGATGGAGCAAATGAACTGAACCCCGCCCGCACGGCGCAGACAAATCTGTTTTCATGAAGTTGCCGGAGATGGCGTCCTGCAACGTTACCTCGCCCGCTTCACCTGAAGCCTGCATCTTGGCGTTCTCGAGTGTGTCACTTGGCACTTTGATGTCAAGCTGAGCTAATGCGAGCCTCGCGGTGCACGGGTACAGTGTGCAGCGATAAATTAATTGCTTGGCACACAAAAATGAACGGGACATACAGAAAAGAAGAAAGGGGGGCTCAATCTGAACTCACGCGGCCTCACGGGGACCTGAAGTTGCGATCGCCGATGCTCCTTGGCGATAGGCCGCCAGCACGCCCGGCGGTACGTAGATGTCCTTGGTTCCCACTTTGTCAAACAGGCGGTGTTGCAGTGCCTGATCGGCGGACAGGCGCTTCTCAGGGTTGTAGGTGAGCAGGCCGCCTGGCGTGGGACGCACGTTTCGATTAAGTGTTGTTTGCATGAACACGCTTTTCGAATGTGCTTACCCAACAGGTCACTCTCCAGCGGCATGGCGGGGAGCAGCTCGGCGAAGGAGAGCGGCCGAATGACGGGGAAGCTGAGCTCGCTTGAGAGGGAGACATCATTGGGAGAGGGAAGCTGAAGAGTCGGGAGCGTACCTGCACTCCTCGGCTTTGAGAGTCCATAGATCATAGATGGACGGAGTTCCAAGAACCATGACCACGTTGACCAGTTGATTTTGCGGATCGAAACCTAACCCAAGTGCTGAGTTTAGTTACAGACTACGTCAGAAGTAAGGGGAAGCCCACCTTGGAAAAGAGGTTTACCGACCAGCATCTCCCAAAGAATGCACCCAACGGCCCACATGTCCTGATGCCACAGCAGGATTAGCCATACAGTGAGCGTTTGGCGTTGAAGGGCAAGTACGATCTTCGTGGTGTATGAGGCAGACCCCAACAGAGATTCTGGTGATCTGAGGAGAAGTGGCGTCAATTCATCAACTTCGCATCCGTCACCGGCACATGTCTGGCGGTACCTGTAGAGGCGCGCTGCATTGTACGTGTTGCTTTCCGAGTTCTCGGAGAGCTTCTTTGCGCTAAAGAGACGTAAGCCACCACTGTGGCGATTCCTGAAGGGATAATAACAGTACCACCCGAAGTCGCAGATCTTGAGCTCCCTGCTTCTGGTGATCAATAAATAATGAGATTTTAAAGTTTCGCAACCGGCGCACTGAAAGCCTTGTTCTACCTCACGTCCACAAGTATGTTGTCGGGCTTCAGGTCTGCGGATAAAGGTGAGCTAAAGTGAGTGTTGAAGAGGTTGAAACAGACCTCGATGGCATATCTCAAGGGCGTGTGCATGGCTAAGGCCGCAACACAGCTTATCCGTTCATGGGAAGAAGTTAATGGGTGAATCAGGTCGCTAAGGCATGATAAGGCCCACCTGAAAGCAGTAGCTGATCGCCAAGTCGACGGGCAAAGGGCCACTTTCCAGAACCGACTTCAAGGTGCATGGCATATACTCGAATACCATGTTCTGTGCCCAAGATTAACACCACAGGAGCAGGGCATGTGTTGATAAGCGCACCAGTGTAGGGCAATGGAGTCGGCTGGATGAGGTGAAGAAGCAGGCGAGTAGAGCCACGCAGCACGGGTGTCCCCTGACAAGCTCGAGCATTTGCGCTTCTCTGCTTGTGACACCCTCAACTCTCTACGCGATCGGAGTGATGCGTGGTCGTAACCAAAGGCATATCTCTCCAAGGGGTACAGAGAGTACCGTCACTCGTTTCAGGGCCACACGTTGCTCCACGCCAGTCACTTGATTGAGCCACATCGCCTCAAACACTTGGCCAAAGCTTCCCTCACCCACTTTCCTCACCAAACGCAGGCAGCACGCGCGACGTTCGTTCTGCATGGAGTAGCGCGGCGTTTGGCCACAGCAGTTGCCTGCGCAAAATTAAGCCACAACATTTTCAATATAAAAATCCCACTTTTTTCTCGGCTTTTGCGCCGACAGTTTACGACACATGCCGAAGGCGACCCAACGGCTCAAAGAAACCGACAGTGCCACGCACCAGTCACACACCGTGTCCGATAGAAGGAAGGGCTAGGATAGGGCCACCACAGGACCAATTGTCATGCTCTCGCTCCAACACCAATCGCAGGTTGGCCACAGCGGCCTCGGCCCTAATGGTCAGGGTGGTCATGAAGAGGGGAACCACCGCGGGGGCTCGGACGACCATCTACAGCATCATCAACAACTTCACCACACCCAAGGCGGCCACGAACAGCTCTATGGAATACATGGAGCCCAGCAGGGCGCACCGGTAGAGGGCCACGGCCACTCTGGTGAAGATGGCGGCCACCACGGTGGCGCCATGCATGGCTATCCAGAAGGGCATCTCCCCTTTGGCTATCCGCCTCAAATGCCAGGCTCTGATGTCAACGCCGCAGCCGTACAGCAGGGCTACCCTTACGTGGTCCGAGAGCCCCCCCCCCAACGAACCTTTAGGTCCGATTCAACTATTTCTCATCTTGGTTGGTCTTCCTTGATCGAATGACAGGGTCTGGGTTCGCTTCAGCTGGCGCAGATGGGCTCTCTCCTGCAGGGTCAACAATACGCCCTACTTCCCAGCTCTGAGGATGCAGTTTATGTAAATCAGAAGCAGTATCATCGCATCCTCAAACGGCGTCAGGCGAGGATGAAGCTCGAGGCCAGGTTCAAGGTGATTCCGCGCAAGGTATCTACACCCCCCCCCCAATCTTGTCTCCCCAAATCTATCTTTTTTATTTCTTTCCTTTCTCTCGTTGTACCAACATCGTGGGATGTGTAGGAGTGGCTGCACGACTCTAGGCATCAGCATGCAAAGAATCGGATGCGTGGTCCCGGCGGGCGCTTCTTGAGCAAGGAGGAACGTGAGAAGTATGGCGATGGTGGTACGCTCCCCCCCCCCCGTAGGTCGTTACAGCCAAGGCCCTCCTCTGGTGGTGACCGGCTTCGCGTGTGCAGACATCCCGAAGGAGGAGAAGGACGACTACTCCTCCCCGAATGGAGCTCAGTCGAGGTCGCCACCCTCGTCGCCCGCCGCCTACCAGAGCTGAGCGCGCCTCCACCACCACGTTGTTGTGCATCATCTACGCCCATATGCTTTGGGGAGGAGGGAAGGGATGGCGGACGAAGGCGGCTCTCCTTAGCTCTACTTTGTACATACTGGACGCGTCTTGGCTCCTCTGTGAGCCCTTGCCCGAGCGCCCCTTCCTCTCTTGTGGGCTACCCCCACCCCCCTTTTGTTATTTATTATTCTCTCCCCTGCCAAATGAACTGCCTCCCCCCCAAGCCCACTACATAGTCTATCTACAAGTTTCCTTCTTGTTGAAACCGTCGCTGGGCGTTCAGCCGTTGTGTACAAAGTCAAAGTCGACCCCACGCGCGCTAGTGACCTGCTTCATCTTCTTGCGTTGTTTGTAGGCGTGTCCTATCTGCAACGGCGACAACATTTAGTCACTTTTTTGAAAAATATTAAAACATGTCTAAATGTTATAATAATAAAATAGTGTATCTCGTGGGGTTTCAGAGAGGGTTGAGAGTACCATGCACACGAGGATGATGAGCATGCCCACCAAGCAACAGACGATGCCATCGAAGCCCATGAGGAACACCGTGCACAAATCCTGCAGGCTCGTCCCGCAGTAGATTTCGTCCACAACGCTGTACGCACACGTGGAGTCGCTGATCCCGCTCCTTCATTCGCCCCCACGGCCGTGTCAGCGGTCTGCTGCCCATCGCCTGAGAACAAACACGGCAAGCGCAGCCACCGCGTGTACCTGTAGCAGACGTAGCGCATCTTTTCGTTGGCGGTCAAGTGTACCGCCACGTTGGCCGCCATCGACACCAGATTGGCGAGCACCGACACGACCAGGCAGGCAATGATCTGCGCACAGGTTGTTGCATTGAAACATCATCATCACCAACAACAACAACATCATCATCAATAACAACAGAGCGACGGTCAGGCGATAGGCGATGAGCTATCCCAACCCGGGCAACGGAGAGCGTACATAGCCCAGGGGCCGAGAGATGCGGTAGTAGACCGATACCAGCACTGCCATCACCAGAAACGGCACCGAGAGCCCGCCTGCGAATGAAGCAGCGTCAGGCGGGGGCTCGCCTCCCCAGTGGGGAGGAGAGACGCGACTGCTCGTGGCGAGGAAGGGGCGGCACACTCGTGAAGGTGACGATGAGGGTCCAGAGCCGATTGCGGAGGGCGGACGAGCCCGTGCGCGGGTAGGCGAGATCGTCGTGGTACGTCAGCCCCCAACTCACCGCCAGCAGCACCATTGCCGTCTGCTCTACACAGTATTATACACGCGCGTAGAGCGTGGAAATATTGCTTTTGAGAGGGGGGGGGTTACCCAGGCGAGAAAGACGACGAAGGCGGTGCCTGGGTTCTGCGAGCACGCCGGCCAAAAGGGAAGGCGGGAGAGGAGGCCCCACCCCCGCCTGTGGATGCGCCCCCCTCGCGTTGGCGACATGCCAACCGACGGCGACGAGGTGCCGCCGCCTCCGCTCTGCGGAGAACCTATTTCGAGGCGTGGGCGCCATCCGGCCCTTTGTCCTTCGCTCCGCCCGCTCATCACAAGGTGGCCCGCCAACCAAAGATGGATGCGAAACCCACCGCAGCAGAGAGCTTCGCTTTTCTCTGCGGCCAAGCGGAAAATTCGTGTTTAAAAAAGAAAATTAAAGGAAAATCAGAGAAGAAGCAGCCAACACGCTTAGGCAAACCGCTCCACCAAACGAGCTGTTGGCAGCTGCAAAGCGGGGACAGGGCGGTGTAAGGCGCTGCACTTTGGTTCTGATAACAACCTTCCCGACGCTGCAAGATGGAGAAAGATGATGAACCGGTGCAACAGAGGGACGCCAAGCGCTCTCGCCAGGAGGGCGAGGCATCTGGAGTGGTGCAGGGGGCGCTGCTGGTGGGCATGCCCTACGAGCTCACCCTCGAAGTGCTGCGCCACGCGGCGGGCCGCCAAAGTGACCCGCGCGCCACCCTCAAGCTGCTCAAGAATCTGCGTCTGGTCAATAAGGAGATGAACCACCTCGCCACCGACCTCCTCCTGGACAACTACATCAAGCTCATAGAGAGCGTCGCGGAGGAGGTCAGGAACAAGATCGGCCAAGCCTGGGGCGGGATCGTCAGCGACGAGCGTTCGGCGCTGCTCACCCGGGTCTTTGACGCAGTCGCCGCCGCCTCGGAGGAGCTCAAGTTCTTCAAGCAGAAGGTGGACGATAAGAAGCAGGCGAGGGCCACCATCTTCAAGATGGAGGGCATAGACAACGCCACCCGCTGGCAGCTGCTCAAGGCCTGCTCGCTCGAGTCAGAGCTCTTGGGGGTCAAGTACGCTCTCCCCCCCCCTCTCTCATGCACAAGTGTCCGTGTAGCGCTACTCGCTCAACGACAACCGGCGTTTCTGCTGTCGTGGGTGGACGCAACGACGTAGGGGCATAGCAAGCGCCGTCAAGAAGAGCAAGGACGACCTCAACGAGCGGCCAGCGAGCCGGTTGGCCTACCCCGACTCAGACGTGCGTGGTCCCCCGCCACCCCGCCTCTTTCTTCGTGTCCCTCTGGCGGCTAATCGGGGAAAGGGTTTTGGGGGGGGGGCTGGCCAGTACGACCCACTGCGGGTGCCGCGGCCAGGCGGTCCTCCCGGCTGGCCCTACGGCGGAGCGCCGCCGATCTTTGGCGAGCCCGACCCCGACCACATGCGCGTTCCCGATTGGGAGAGGGACAGGTAATAGCTTTGATATGGGGCCCAACGACCACTCCCCCGTCTCATCACCGCTCGTGGCTGTCCTCTCCATCTCTCTCTCTCTCTCCCCCCTCTCTTCCAGGAACCCGCCGGGCATGCCGGGCTATCCGGGCGGCGAACCCTTCTCCCCGTTCGGCCCCGGCGGCGATCCCTTTGGCGGCGGTCCTCCGGCGGGCGGTCGTGGGCGCGGGCCGTTTGGCGGGCCCAATCCCTTCAACCCCCACCAGCGCGGTCCTCGGTGCGTTCTCTCCCCCCTCCCCCCTTTCCCTTCCCGCCAGCTTCCTCCAGGCCCTCACCTCAGCATCTACAACTCCCCTCCTCTCCCCTCCCCTCCCCATTGTCTCCGATCTCCTTGGCTCGCATAACGCAGAGGCCCTCGTTTCATCTGAGGACCCGCCGCGCGCCGATAGTGTGTAGTAGTGGCCCTCCTCTCCCAAGGAACAACCAGCACGTGGTGGGCGGTGATGGTGGTGGCGAAGGCGTGCTGGGGTCCTCTCTTCTCCTCTCCCCTCAACCGCTTCCCGCCGCGGATCGAGGGGTCCTGTGTGTGCTCTGTCCGCTGTAAAGAACTCCCCCCCCCTCTTGTACTTGCTCGGTCGACTCTGTTGCAGAACATCTCTAGTACTGAGGGGGGGTTGCCTGTACACCACAGACTGTGTCGCCCCAGAGCTGAGACAACTTTGGGAGGAAGGGGTTCCTGACAGCTTTGCTGCACCTTCAAGGCTCCCTTGATTCCTTGAGGCCCAACGATTTTGTGGTGTGAAATAGACAAAAACATTTATTGATGTGGTGCAGACAGGAGCGAGATCCCCAGGTCCTCTATGAACTTCTCATGTGTTAAGGGGAGGACATCAGCTTGTGAATGATGTAGGTGTTCGTCACTGTGTACTTGAACCAGGCAGTGAGGAGGTTGGCTTCCCACTGCTGATGACAGTGATTGAAGTGGAAGGCTGCAAAGAGCTGCATCATAGAGTGTGAGGAGAGCTCTTCTTTCCTTGGCTGTGGCCTGGGCTTGCTCCAACAGTGTGAAGTTCATGGAGATGATGTTGACAGCTTTGTTATGTTGGAAGAGATATTGAGGGCAAGGGTGCACCATAGACCCATCTGAAGTGGTGCCTTGGCCTGCTTGACATTGGAGAACCTTGTATCAGCAATGTGGTGGAAGTGTCCTGTAGAGCTGATTTGGCAGCTGAGTGAGATGAGAGCTTTGAATGGTGTTTCTGTGCAGTGAGGTGGAGTGAAGCTGGAAGGTAGCCACTATGGTCATGGAGAGAGATGAACTCCATCATGGCCCATCAATCAGCCTTGGAGGTGTTGAGCTTGAGATCAGGACAAGATCTTGCACTTCACCTGAATCTCATCAATGCACAGGTGGGTGCCAGGAAGTAGATGAAAGAAAGAAGCTTGAAGAAGCTGATGAATGGTTGGGATGGTAAAAGAGGTGATTGCCAATGAATAAGAACCATGTTTGGCCTAGAGAATGTTGCTGACCAGGATATTAGATCAAGTGGTCTCCTGTACTGAAGCACTGCTGAATCAAGCACCCTCCACAGACTGCAAAGATGCAAGAAATTCATGCCCACATTCTCAAGACAACAATCAACCAACTGCAAGGCTCCACAGCCACAACCATCCAACCTGAAGAGATAAGTCAGTACTGGGGAATGGTCTGCATCTCATTGGTAATCTGGTGTCCACTCATCATCATCATTATGCAACAACTACCTGCAGACACCAGGGAGCCCACAGAGCCTACACCCACCAACATCATTTTGATGGGCTCCACAGGGGAGGCTACTTCACTGAATCAAGCATTTGACAGGTACATGATCTATATTACTCCTTTTTCCGCCAGGTTGCCACTAAAATTCGTAGACAATAGCATATTTTCAGTGATTGAAAAATTATGCTATTGGACAATTAGAGTGAATTATCGTAGCAACCTATTTGAAAACAAGTTCTACGGAAAATCGAAACAGGAAGTCGCGGCCTGAAGAAGCTGTTTCACAGAAACTGACTGAGTGTGCACGTTTCGCGCAGAAAAAAGGACCAATGGATAGACCTCCGTAACGGTTACTGTGGAACGAGCCTTAAGTAACATTCATATGAAACCACTGAAACGTTGCCACCATCTTTTTTTGAGCTGGGCCTTATTCTAGCTTATCTCGACGATGGCGTTGTACCTTCTGTGCCTTGCTCTGCTCCTCAACTGGGGCAGCGCCAATTGCTATTACCTTGAACCCAATGCCGATCACACTGTTTACCTGTATTTCACGGACTCTAACGGCACACAAAATTTTCTTGACTATGATGCTTCTGGACTGAAGATAACGAAGCAGTACGGCGTACCATCCTCGCCCAGCGCCTGATCTTGCAACATCACCGCCTAATCTCGTTCGCTAGTAATCCAGATGATCCCCAGGCCTACTCCCAAGACTTGCCCTGGATTGTGCACATTGAAACTGAGTCGAACAACTTTACGGAGGAGTTGTCCACGTGGGTGACCATTGGCCTAAAGGACGGCAGATACGTCAAGGCCATCTGGCCATTCGACGACAACGGTGATCCGCGCGATATTTATGGCGCGCCACGGGTGGTCTTGACTGGAGCTACCACGCTGCGATTCAACGGCAGGGACAATGTCTACGATGAGTGGTGGTACTTCTCGCCCGCTCCTAACGATGAGGCACGTACACGCAGCCCCACTGTATGGAAGGAACATATCTCACCCTCCTTGCCATAAGTTCTCTTTCGAGGTGGATGCTTTGTTGGATGCAGTTAATTTCAACTACTTCCCCTCGGTGGCCGCTAGTCTGCACGAGAGGTTGCCCTTGCGTTACTATTTGGCTGAAACCTCTTCTGGGAGCATTACTTTCACCCAAGTGACAACTCGCACCTGGAGTGCTGTGGGTATGCATATCTCTCTGTCTCTCTGTCTGTCTGTCTGTCTGCTGCTGCTACCTCACCTCTTCCTCCAGATGCCCCTGCCTCTCCGGTTGTGTTGCTGGATGACTACGGTTTCCCTCTGGCCACCATTAAAACGCAACTGCCAGGACTTACTAATGATGATGGCTCTATTACGACCTCCGACACGGAGGTGTACCTCAGCAGCACAACGTTCAACGGAGACCGCGAATATTACTTTGCCCATTGCTCCGATACCGGTCTGCCGACGCCCACCAAGAAAAGGTGCCTCCGCTGTTCACACACAGGAGCACACCTCACAAAGATCTCTGAGCACTACTGCGGCGAACACGGTCTCATCATGGGCAACGCGACAGGGCCCTAACGATGGATGATCTGCAGACCGTCTCGCCTCTCACGATCAGCCGCAACAACTTGGTTTCCTCGACCTTCTTTATCACCGCGACCTGTGGTGGAAACACTTTTTACCTGGCCACCAAAGACAGGGGAGTCGAGTTCCTCACCTCTACTCCTTCTCCACAGACGACCTGGCTCATCTCAGCGCCTGACGCCTATGGCAAGGTACCTTGGGTGAAAGATTGATGAAGGTTCGGTCGCTAATTGGAACCGACTTTGGAACAGGTTACCATTACAAACGCGGCCAGTCAGGCGGCTACCCTCAGTGCAGAGTGGACACTGAATCCCGTAAGTGGACCCCAATGGACGCTAGAAGGTACGTGTTGGAAAGGCGCGTCACTTCGCCTATGACTGCTGGTGAGATAAACTGACCGTCTGCTGCAGTTGCCTCCACTCCAAAGGAAGAACAGTGGTGCCGAGCCAGCATTGCCGGCTCGGCGTGGACCAACTTGGTATCGTTCACTGATGCCTGCGGTGTGTGCGCCACCGACCAGAGCCTGTGTCAGTCAGAGAATGCCCAGGTCAACGCATCTTGGACAGCAATGACCAGCTGTTGCGCTTACGATGCAGGCAACGGAACCTTGATCCAGGACAGCCTTGTACCTCTGCAGTATTTCGTCGAGGCAGCACACTACTGCTCCATTGACGTGCAGGCACTCTGCGGTGATCTGATTAGTGATGACACTGCTGCGCGAGTCTACCTCCTCCACAATGGACGCAAGGAGTGTGTGGACCTTCACCTCAACTGGAAGAGAGGTTTGTCCATGTTCAACTCCTACTGGGAACCGGAGGCCTACGTTCAACAACTGTGTTCCGATCGGAGAATTATGCTCTTTCCCGACAACCAAGAAAAGATGGTCTGCGAGGTGGGAAGGATCATCTCGCCTCCTACCTTTAGTGACGAGCTCATGGACCAAAGAACCAAGGAGGAGTTTGCCCCCATGAACGAGTGGCCACTCAACCTTCCCTTCCCCGTCCTGGCTACCAACACCTGGGATGCATCAGCCAGCTGCCCGTTTGGTTGGACAAGCGTGGTGGGGTCCAGCGGAACGCGCTGCTTCGCCATGAGCCCCGAGTTGAGCACTTGGGATGATGCCCACTGCATGTGCGCGAAATTGGATTATGGCGCTTCGGTGGCCACCTTCCACTCGGACGAGGAGTGGGAAGTGGGCACACAGCTGTGCCGCGAGAATCCTTACGTTCCTATGTTTACCACCCAGGCCTGCTGGACTGGTCTTGTCACCCGCACCAACCAGTCGACGGACAGCACCGACGGTTGGGAGTATCTGAATGGAGAGACCAACGACTATGTGACCAATTCTTCTTTCTGGTTGTCTGGCAACCCAAGCTTTGTTTCACGCCAGCCTGGAAACTCGTCGTTGTGGCGCGCAGCAAGATACACTCAAAACGGCAACAGTTGGGGCCTTGTGGACTCGGCCACTTTCGAGTACTCCGTAAATGCTCTGTGCTCGATAACATTGACCGATTATCCGACTCGTTTGGCCATGTCTTGTCCCGACAAGACCTGGCGTATGAGCCCTGTCGAGCCTGGCGTCACTCCCAAGTGCTACAAGCGCATTCCTGAGCAGCACTCGCAGGCAGATTGGCAGAGCGTGTGCCCAAGCAAGATTCCCAATTCACGCCTCGCCGCTTTCGCCACCGAGGGCCAGGCCACGGCTGCAAGGCAACAGTGCGCAATGGGCGATTCGTCCAACGGTGTGACAGATCCAGGTTGCTGGACTGGCCTTGAAAGATCCTCCACCACAGCGAGCTGGATCTGGGCGGGTGCATCGACCAACGAGTCATCGGCTGAACTCGTCACCTCGCAGTGGGCCTTTGATTATCTCTGGGACACCAACCAGCCAAACAACGCGTCAGGAAACAACTGTGCTTACCTGAAGAGGATATCTGGTGTGAACGCATCCGACGTATACGCTGCTATGCTTGATGATGACAGCTGCAACACGACCAGGGATGGCTTGTGCATGATCGACGCCAGCGCTCACGATTGCCCGCCTGGGTGGGAGATGGGTCCTTATGACGCCACCAGACCGCCCAACTGTTACAGGCTCATGACGTCATCATACAACCAGCCCAACTACAAGCAACTTTGTTCGTCCATGAGGCCAGGCGCGCGCCCAGCAACATTCCAGACGATGGCCGAGTTTGGGTTGCTTCAGGAAGTGTGCTCTAGGGCTCCGAGCGGGAGATGTTGGATCGGTCTCGAGACTCAAGATGCCTCTACCAACCGCGCGTCATTCTCGTGGGCAGACAGTAGCGATAACACTGACTTGGTCCACGCTACCTCAACAAACAGCATCTGGTCAACCGGTCAACCCAGCGACCAAGGCACCTGCGTACAGCTGAGCGGTCAACTCAACGTGGCTGACTGTACCACTAGCACAAGCCAGGGCATCTGCATGATTGCTGCGGATAGCCCTATTGAGGAAGAGGATACCAACAATTGCCCATCTGGTTGGGAGGTGGGTCCTTATGACCTCACCAACATGGCAAGGTCACGGAACTGCTATAAGTTCATGCCTCAGATCACAACCCAGTCTGAATACGTACAGGCCTGTCGAAACCTGATGCCTGGCGCACGCCCCGCGACATTCCAGACAGCGGAAGAGTTCACGTTAATCGGGCGACAATGCTACACAGGCGGAGCGCTCAGCGAAGGTGCTTTGTCATGTTGGATTGGTCTGGTATCAAGCTCTCCATATGGTTCCACCGACCGCGGGAACTGGGTTTGGCTGGATAGCGATGACAGTACTGCCCTGGTGTCGTCAGCAGACTTTTGGAATGCCAACGAACCAAACAACTATGGCAATTGCTACATGGGCAAATGCGAAGCTTGCGCAGAGCTTTCGGTTACTGGTGGCTATTACCTCAACGATGTTTTGTGTAGCCACGGCAAATACGGCTTATGTATGATTGCGGAGGACAGTGTTCCATCCAACGATACGGACGGTTTTGAAGTTGTTCTGCCTAGCACCAATGCCAATTACCTTTGCCCTGATGGGTGGCAGATGGGTCCTACTACCACTGGAAGGCCACCAAGATGTTATGTTTTCTCCCCTACAATTACCACTCAGTCCCAATCCCAGCTTCAGTGTCAGACAGTTGGAGGAGTCCTGGCAACGTTTGTGACGATGGAGGAATTAAGGTTGGTTCAGTCCGTATGCTACGAGGGGTGGAGCACCCACCACCACATGGGATGCTGGTTTGGTCTGGAGAAACGCTCAAGTGATAGTGCAAGCCGTAGTTCCTTCTACTGGCCCAATGGTGACGATGCTACCCTGGTGAGGTCCTCCTCTACCACCGATGTTTGGGCAGCTGGCGAACCAAATGGAGGGCTGGGGCAACATGAGGAGAACTGCGCAGAGCTTGAACAGAATCAGGAATTTAAGATCAACGATCTTGGGTGCAACCAAATGAGATACAGTGTGTGCATGGTTTCTGCCACCTGAACAGAAACCAAGAGCATAGGCTAGCAATAAAGGAAGGCTGCTAATTATAAGAAGCATTCTGTCAAGGCACGTGGTCAAGAAGACGAAGGGTGGTCATACTGACGATGAGATGGCGGCGTCTAGGCGCCACCTTGCGCTCAGCGATGATCTCCACGTCCTCCTCGGGCACCAAAATTGATGTCGTCGTGGCTGCCGTGAGGTCGATAACGTCTGCTTCGGGGCTCGAGTCCTGCTCTGCTGCGGCCACGGGGACATCACCGGAGCCCTGCGTGGCGAGCTCCACGCTGCCTCCCACCTGCTCTCAAGTTCGATGGCGAACACCACGCGCAACAAGATAAACCAAAAGAAGCCGCAAGGGCCCGCGAAGTCCACAACACACAAAACAACACACCACACAAACTTAGAAAGAAATATATACACGTGTGCGTGTTGCCCTGCTGGAGCATTCATATCATTTCATCTCTAGCACTGAGGGGGAGGTTGCCTGTACATAGACTGTGTCGCCCCAGAGCTGAGACAACTCTGGCAGGAAGGGGTTCCTGACAGCTTTGCTGCACCTTCAAGGCTTTGTGGTGGGGGGGGGGTTATTCCGTGTGCAAGCTTGGCAACAACGCGGTGCCCCCGAGTATATTGAGCTCACAAACCACAAATGGAGGTGGACCACCAAAGCAGCAGCAAACGACGCAGGACCACGCCCTTGAGTGGCCAGCACGATGACCAGGAGGAGGCGGCACCTTTCCCCTATGCACGTGCAGAGTCCTCCCGCAGCACCACTGCCGGCACACAGCAAGGGCGGCCGGGTCTTGCGTGTGGCGAGTCGGGGCTTGCTGACTCGTGGGCGCGCGTGCCCGGGGGGGGGGGTGAGCAGGCAGAGGAGGAGCTGCTCAACGAGACCGCGGT
>JANDJZ010000903.1:0-12408 GCA_027943245.1 Acanthamoeba sp. SK_2022b | reverse complement strand
ATGTGCATGTGGCGTGTATGTGTGTATGTGTATGTGTATGTGTATGTGTATGTGTATGTGTATGTGTATGTGTATGCGTATGCACCGCGTGCAGGTACGTGCTGGCGATGGCCTATGCCCCTGGCGGGTCAGTGCAGTACTGGTTCATTTCCCAGGTAGGTCCCCTCTCTCTCCCAATTCTGGGCCACCAAGTCGCGACCACCCCGCTCGCCCCCTCCCTCATCACTTCACGCCACTGCCCACAGATGGGCTCCAACAGGCCGGCCTACTTCTTCTACGCCTACGGTTGCTGCCTAGCTGCAGGTGGGGCTCCTCTATTTTGCTTTTTTATTTCAAATATATGTATTTATATATACATATTATTAATATTTTCATTACTTATTTCTTTTATACCAATGCACACGCCCTTGCAAGGCCCTGGGCACTCACGCGCCTCTTTCTCACGCGCTGGGGGGCGGCGGGGAACGGGCCAAACAGGGCTGCTGATACCGTGCGCCTGGATATTCGCCGCCTACAACGCCTCGAAGCTGCGCACCGATCTGTCGCTCACGCGGCGCACCCTCAACTCGCTCTCCATGCTGTCCGGTACTGCCCCCCCCCCCCATTCGCTCCGGGCGTGCGTGCGACGCGTTTCCCTCGCCCGATCTCCCCTCTTCTAACGGACGACGCGATGCGATGTGACGTGATGGGGGAGGCAGCAATCGTATCGGTGCTCGCGTTGGGCGGGCAGAGCGTGTACCCCATGGGCGATGGTGCGCCTGGCTCCCCCCCCCCCCGCGCACATATCGCGCGTCGCGCGATTGGCCAATCTGGTGGCTGTTGACGGTCGGATGGGTCGTTCGTGGCGTGGGCATTGTGTGTGTGTGTGTGTGTGTGTGTGTGTGTGTGTGTGTGTGTGTGTGTGTGCAGGGAACCCGATCCACATCGGGTTCGCATCGCTGTTCTTCCTGGGGGTGTGGGTGCACTCCCTCCTCACCGCCTACCTTTATATCCACGCCTATCGTGACCCTCGCGTACGTGCTCCTCGCCTGCCCGCCCGCCCGTGCGTGCGTTCGTCCATGGCACGCGAGCTGATCTCGTTCCTCTCTCTCTCTCTCTCTCTTCTCTCTCTCTCTCGCTCTGTGTATGTGATGTGTCGGGGACCTCCAGGTGGCCATGGATCCGCACGAGCGCTTCTGGGTGCAGTGGAAGGCTGTCTGCACGGCCCTCACGTCCGTCTTCACCATACTCAGTACTCGCCTTCTCCCCCCCCCCCCAATTCCATGGGAGGTCCCACTCTGGCCCCACGCCGCGTGTTGCACAACACGTGACCGACCTTTTTGCGCGCGTCGTGCGCGTGGCCCCGTGGGGGTACAGCTGTGGGCGTGCTGGCCTTTGACGGCTGGCTGCACCTGGACGAGGGCCTGGCATGGGGGCCCTCCTTCGACGCCTGGCTCAACGCCGGAAAGGAAAAGGTGTGCCCACGCTCCCCGCCGCTCACGCGTTGCCCATGTGCCGCTACTCCCAGGGCATCTGGTTGACGACTGAGCTCTCTCTCTCTCTCTCTCTCTCACACACACTCTCTAATTGATGTGTGGTTGCAACGCGTCTTCTTCTCGACAGTCTGCGTGGATGATGGGCGGGGCGGTGTGCGAGTACCTGACTGTGGTACGACATCCTCTCCCTCCCTCCCTCCCTCCCTCTCTGTCTGCCTGCAGTGCCCGATCGCACTCACTTCTCTAAAATTCCACCTCTTGCTCTGCCCTTTGAATGCACGCGCACTTGTTACGCACACGCAAAGGCGAGTCTGCTGGGCTATTTCATCTCCTACTTTCACGACCTGGCTGGCGTTCGGGTGATTGTGCAATCCTCGCTGGGAGGAGGCTCCTCTCCGGCAGGCCGAAAGCACAGACGGGAGCATTGAGATGTAATCCTCCCTCCCACCATGCTCTCTGTTGGTAGAAGGACTTGCTCCCACCATGACCAAGAAAGGCGTGCACCTGTTTGGTTTGGCATTTGACTTGAGCTTTGGCCCATGGGCACTGCCACTGACTGGGCCAGAATGGCATGGAAGGAATAGGAGCTGCAGGAACAAATCATACAATAGGGTGCACTTCCAAAGATCCAAGCTCCAAGAGTGCCTTGCAGTGCATATGTAATAGTAATGTAATCTGTGCCCAAAAACTCGCCACTTGCACCACGCCATTGAGCTCTTCTTTTGTTTGGCTGCAAGGAGGCAAACACATAACTCTTAAGATCCCAAGGGACATGTAACGTTTATTAAATGTGAAATTTCGGTTGGGAAATTCGGTGCTTCTTGTTGTCGCCCCAAACAAGAAGTAAAGGACGCCAACGTTGGCCGTTGCTGCATTGCTGGTGGCATGGAAGGCGAAAGAGAGGCAGAGAAGCTTACCTCATCCTTAGATCCGAAAGCCCGCCCAACGGGCAGTGCGCCCAGCGATGCCCCCAAGACGCGAGACAAGGGAGGCGCCGAGGCTGGTGGCAGTACAATTGCATGGCCTGATCGACCCGCGGATGAAGAGGCCGAATCGCGCTTGAAGATCAAGGAGAATGTGAGAAAAAAGAAGAAGAAGACCAAGAGCCCTCGACAAAAGCAGCAGAACCGCCATCCGGAAGAAAATGACACCGGCGAGGATGACTCGGATTCAGACAGCAGTACGGACGATGAAGAGGAGGATACGCTTTCTTCTACGACTTCTTCGGTCTCATCTTTGTCTTCGTCGTCGTCGTCGGCCACCACTACTTCGGTCTCCTCCGCCGTCGGTCGTTCGCCATCCGCCCACCCCAGCCAGGGCAAGGACAAGGGGAGCGAGGAGCGAGACGAGGAGGGGGGACAGGACAGAGGAGGGGACACGAAGGGCAAGGGCCGCAGGCTCTCCAGCGGGAGCTCCGCAGGGTCCGAGCCCGGCGGTGCGGGACGGGGGGTGGCGGGGGAGGAGAGCAGCGGCAGCTGGGCCATCCTGGGGCAGCTCGGGAGCAAGCCTCGCAAAGAGACCTACGGCGACGACAAGGAGTCGAGGCGGCAGTACCGGCAGGACAAGAAGGACTGGGGCGAGCGCAAGCGCACCCTCATTGACTCCCTCACGCCCGACGAAGTGCGCGAGTACAAGAAGGAGAAGAAGGAGCTCACCGAAAAGGAGCGTTTGGAGCGCAAACGCGAACGCGATGAACGCCGCCGCCTCGTCAAGGAGAAGAAGAAGGTATTTTATTGTTGTTGTTTTTATTCTTATTATTATTGTTATTGTTATTTGCTACACGCTTGGCTTGCTCCTCCTTCATTTTTTATCTCTCCTCTCTCTCACTTTTATAATTATAAACCGCCAATTTTTCGTTAATTTTATCAACTCTTTAATTATTATTATTATTAGTCTCTAGTCGTTGATGTGCTGTTGTCGACCGAGGGTGGCCACATGTGTCTTGTCGCATGCTAACCGAATGGTGGGTGGTGTTGCGGTGGTGGTGGGCAACCAGCTCTACAAGAAGCCGAAAATCGGGAAGCTTGTCACGCAGGAGACGAAAAGCTACGAGCTCGTGTGCGACATGCTCCTCGGCATACGCGTCACCGTCTCGAAAGTGTCCGCGCGCCCTCTCCACGGCAACACCGTCAAGGACTCGGACTTCCGGGTGCGCTCGCCGCCTCCATCCTCCCCCTCCCCACCCCCGGGCAAGCTTGGATTCTATTTTTTGGCGACTAACCCCTCGCGTCGTGTTGTCGGGGGAGTGCAGAGGGTGCACAACCTGCGGTTCCCTTCGACCGGTTCCACGAGCGGCGTCATCCCCACCCCGGCGCATTCTCAAAGGTCTCCCTTCCCTCCCTCCCGCTCGCTCGCTCGCGCGTGCAATGGCCCCCGATCTTTCTCTCTCTCTCTCTCTCTCTCTTTTTGTCCCCGTGGCATGACCTAACGTGCGCGACTGCACGTAACGTGCGCTGGTGCGTCGCGGAAACCGCAGAGACTTCACGTTCAGGGACTATGCTCCGGTTGTGTTCCGACGGCTGCGTGAGCACTTCGGGATCGAAGCGGACGACTACCTCGTACGTTCGATCTCTCCTCTCCTCTCTCTCTCTCTCTCTCTCTCCCTCCCTCCCTCTGCGTTCTCTCGGCGGGGGAAGGAGGCGACGTGGCTAACACAGTGGCCGTTTCATCCACTCGGCTGTGCCTTGCCGTTGTGCGCGCGTTGGTGGTTGGGGGGCGGGGAGCGCAGATCTCGTTGACGGGTGACTACATCTTGTCGGAGCTCATCTCGCCGGGCCAGAGCGGTCAGTTCTTCTACTTTTCCTACGATCTCCGCTTCATGCTCAAAACCATCACTCGCGGCGAGGCCAAGTTCCTCAAGGCCATCCTCCCCAAGTACTACAACGTGCGTGTCCCACCACAGCCCCCCCCCCCCCCCATCGAAGGAGTAGGCTGGTCGGGAGGGGGGGTTGACTTTGCGCGGGCCCACGCTCAACACACACCTCTTCCCCCCCCCCTCAATCCCCAATGCGTCGTGGCGGTGGCGGCGAGTGCAGCACATCATCCAGAACCCCAGCACCCTGATCGCGCGCTTCTTTGGCTTCCATCGCGTGTCTCCGCATCGCGACCGCAAGCACTACTTTGTGGTGATGGGCAACATCTTTGCGCAGAACCTCGAGGTGCTTCACCGACCTCTGCTGCGCGTGCTTGTGTTCCCCCCTCTAGCTCTGCAGTCGCTCTCCTCATCCTTCATTGTGTTGTTGTTTGTGTGTGTGTTCCGCCAGCTCCACTACAGATTCGATCTCAAAGGCTCGACGGTGGGGCGCATAACGCCTCCCGAAAAGGTGCGGACACATCATCGGGGGGGGGGGGTGATGGCAATCAATCTAACAGTCGCGGTCGTATGTCACCGCATGGGCGCAGATCAAGAACGATCCCAACGTGGTGATGAAGGACCAGGACTTTGATCGGTTGCGTAAGACCATCGCCCTGGGCCCGGAGAAGCGCAAGGTGTTTGTCGAGCAGGTCAACAAAGACGTCGCCCTGCTCGAGCAACTGGGCATCATGGACTACTCTCTCCTCGTTGGCATCCACGACCGCCGCCGCCTTCAAAAGGTGGCGAGCTGAGCTTGCTTGCCGAGAGGCAAAACACCCGCGGAGATTGTGGCTAACGCGCCCTTCCCGTTGTTCCTTTCTTTCCGCAGGGGCGCTCGCTCTCGATGGTGTACCTGCCCAAGGCCATTGACGACGAGCAGCTCGCCACGGCCAAGGGCTTCAACGCCGACACCGACACCGATTCCTCCGACTCTGAGTCGGACGAGGAGAAGCTCGAGCAGTACGTGCCGCGCTGCTGTCGTGCGTGCATTGGGCGCAATGTCGCCGTCGGCTGGGTCGATGGTGGTTGGTGACCGTTCGTGGATTGGGTGGGTGGTGGGTGGGGAACGCTGCAGGCATCACGTCACCGTGTTCACGCAGGACCAAGGCGGCATCCAGTCGACGGACGAAGATGACCAGGGAACGGACTACATTTACTTCCTGGGCATCATCGACATCCTGCAGCCCTTCAACATGCGCAAACGCGCCGAACACGGCTTCAAGAGCTTCCGCTTCGATGGGGTGCGTCTGCCCATGCGCGCGCGCGACACACGCGCCACATAGCTCACTTTCTCCCCCCCCCCCCCCCTCTCCCCGTTACGTTCGTCGTTCAGGACCAAATCTCGGCGGTCAACCCGAGGCTCTACGCGAGACGGTTCAAGGAGTACGTGTTCGCGCGCGTGCGGCAGCCCGAGACGCCCCAGACCCCGCGCGAGGTCATCGGCCTCCCGCCGAGGCTCCCCGAGGGTATGCGAGCGTGTCCACCGCCCTCGTTGGTCAAGTTGTCACGCGCCTCATTGTTGGTGGTGGTGGTGGTGGTCGTGTGTAATCATGTCTCCACGGCGTGATTAGGCCGCGGCAACGACGACTACGACGACGCCAGCGGAGAGGGGGGCAGGGCGGCGAGGGCGGCAGCAGTGGCAGCAGCAGAGCAAGCCGTGGCAGCAACAGATCGCGACGAGCCCAAGGACAATGGCCACGGGAAGAAAAAGGCGACAACCGACAAGCAACAGCCAGAGCGCAGCGACAAGGCCAAGGGCAAGAGCGCAGAGCAGGTGAAAACGACACCGCCCGAGACGAAGAGCGATACAGACATGCCCGCCTCGAAGAAGAAGAAGACGAAGAAGACGACCACGACAACGAAAAAGAAGAAGAAAGGGGGCAAGACTACGCTCACGTCCAGCAGCGGAAAGAGCTTCGACCAGGAGGCGGGATCAAGCGCAGGGAGTGTCGGCCTGCAGGACCACGGGGCTTCAAGCGACTTGTACAAAGACGGAGCAGGTAAGTACGGTCTCTCCCTCTGTTGTTGTTGTTGTTCGTTGTCTGCCGCTTCGTCTCACTCTCGTCAACCCGCAAGGTAATGCAGAGAGCTCACCACGGGTGGGTAATGCGGGCCTGGTCCCCAAACAACTCAAGGTCGAAAAGAAAAAGAAGCAAAAGGCCCCCAGAGGTGCTTCCTCGTGATGGCCAGCCCCTCTTTTCGCCAGGGGAGTGGCCCAACAAAAATAATGATAAATAAATAAATAAATAATAAAATCAACATGTCCCTGCTCGTCTCCGCTTTTCACAAAGGGTGTCGCCTGAGAAAAATCGCAGCAGGCGTGTCAGGAAATTGTCCAGAACAGGTGCCATGTCTAGGCGTGACCTTCTCGCGGGTTGGTCCTTTTCTATCACCATCCTTTGACCCTGTACGTATCGCCCCCTCCTCCCTTACCGACATGCCCCGCCCTTACCGTGGCTCTCCTGCGGTACAGTACCGATCCTTAAATCCGGAGGAACCTTTGCACGTACAACATGTCCAAGGGCGGCGGTAAGTTTCAGAGGAAGAAGGAGTACTTCACCAAGCTCTCCAACCTCCTGGTCGATTACAAGAAGGTGCTCATCGTCACCGCCAACAATGTCGGCTCCAACCAGCTTCAGAGGGTGAGGCAGGAGCTCCGCGGCAAGGCCATCCTTCTCATGGGCAAGAACGTAAGTGCTTCCCCCTTTGATCCCCTCACGGCCCATCTGATTGCTAATTATAATTTTTTACCCCTCCGTGAAGACCATGATCAGGAAGTGCATCCGTGAGAACCTGACCAAGAACCCTGATCTCGAGGCTCTGCTGCCGCACGTGAAGGGTAACGTGGGTTTCGTGTTCACCAACGGCGACCTGTCGGACATGAGGACTAGGATCGGAGCCGTCAAGGTGAAGGCTGCCGCCAAGTCCGGTGCCATCTCCCCGTGCGATGTCATCGTGCCCGCCGGCCCGACTGGCCAGGATCCCGCCAAGACCTCGTTCTTCCAGGCCTTGACCATCTCGACCCGTATCTCCAAGGGTGTGATCGAAATCGTCAACGACGTGCACCTCGTCAAGGAGGGCGCCAAGGTGACCGCCTCGCAGGCCGCTCTGCTGCAGATGTTGAACATCCAGCCGTTCGAGTATGCCCTGGCTGTCAAGACCGTCTACGACGATGGTTCCGTCTACCCCGTGTCTCTCCTCGACATCACCGACGACGACATCATCAACAGGTTCCGCAAGGGAGTTGCCAACGTGGCTGCCATCTCGCTCCGCATCGGTTACCCCACCGTGGCCTCGGTCCCCTACGCCCTCACCAGCAGCTTCCGCAACCTGCTCTCCGTGTCGCTGGCTACTGGCTACACCTTCCCTCAGGCCGAGAAGCTCAAGGACCTCCTCTCCAACCCGGAGGCCTTCGCCGCTGCCCTCGCCGCCGCCGCTCCCGCCGGTGGTGCCGCCCCTGCGGCCTCGACCTCGACTGCCGCTGCCCCCGCGGCTGCCGCCAAGGTCGAGGAGGAGGAGGAAGCCGAGGACATGGACGCCGGTGGTCTCTTCGGCGGCGGTGACGACGACTACTAGACTCCCCGTAGTAGCCCTGTCCCTGACTTGCACTCATCTTCTTGTTTTAGATCTTGAAGAAATGGAGAGCTCAGCTCCTTACTTTCCACCAGCTAGCTGCTCAAGTATCGCTCATTTGACTTGCGGGGGTGTAGAAGAAGAATGGGGGAGATCTGTTTTGATCAAGTGGTTTGCAGCGGCTAGAAGAAGCGGTGCTGCGGCACGGCGTACTTCTTGCGGATCAACGGTCGTACGTCGTCTGCCCGGGCAAGCTCGCGAAGGAAGGGCACGAGCGCCAGCAGGTGGTTGTCTGATCTTTCGCCAAACCACGACTCGATGGGGATGCCATTGTCGAGGTGATAGGCAAATGCGAGCGGGGAGTTGTCGACGATCGTTGTCTGGCAAGCAATTTGGGGAGGTAGCGTGAGCACCAAGAACCCAACCCTCCTCTTCTTTCCTTCAGGCAGGTTGGCTGTACCCGCTGCAGGTCGCGCCCAAGCATGTCCAGATCTTTGACAAAATTGCCGTCAACGAACACACAGGCGTCTCGGTAGAGCCGGTGGCTGATGTGACGTTCGGTATCCAGCATGTCCAGCAGCCTCCCGGCGTAGGCTTCCTGGGAGGCCGTGAACACAACAAGCTATATATATATATATATATAGAAACACACACACACACACACCAATGCACGCGCGCGCGTGTGAGAGCACTGGAGCGAGCAAGGAAGAGGTTGCGGCGGGTTCTACCTCAAATAGTTTGGCCACCTCGGCCAAGAACTGGTGCATGTTGGGTCTGACACGCACGAACACGTTGTAGGTGGTATTCTCCAGGGTCACAGAAAAGACGTGATCTGGGGGGGGGGGAGGAAGCAGTGTGAGCATTGCAAGCCAATCGTCACCACCAGGCAATTCCTATTGGGGCATTCTCTCGGCCAGCAAGAGAACCTCCAATCCACTTACCTGGTGACGGGGAACCCGGAGGCGGCGGCTCAATTGTGGAGTGCACCAGCGTCTCGTCGAGATCGAGCACCAGCGTAGGTTTCTGTGTGTGTGAGAGAGAAAACTCACCCGATGAGCTCAGCCCTTTCGGACGAGCAGGCGGCAAGGAGATGGCGCGCACAATTGGGGGGGGGGGAGGAGGGGAGTAGGCACCCTGCGCTTCAAGGGCGGGAGAAGAATTCGTTGCGGCTGGACGAGGGCGGCGCGAGGAGGTAGCTGGCGGATGTACTCGTAGGGGTCGTAGGCATCGGCGTAGGCATACTCCTCGGTCTCGTGATGATCGGGCGGAGCTGCCATCGCCGACGGTGCCGTTGTCGTCATATCAACATGCCAGGGCACACATATGGGTTGGGGGGGGGGGGCACGCGGGATAGGACAGGCGTCGTGAGCGTGCTACTTGGACTGACGCCGTTGGAGACCGTTAACGCGTACCCACAGACGTGATGATGGCTGCGGCGGCGGCGCGTTGCTCTCCCCCCGCTTCCTCGTGCTCCCGCTCTTCCCGCTCTTGCTCTGCGGCCGTGTCGATCTGCGAGGCCTTGCCTTGCTCAGTCGCGGCCCGCGCAAAGTGCTGGCCTTCGGCGTGCTCCTGCCCCTGCTGGGCAGCCTGGTGGTGGCGCGCGGGAGGAGTCGACTTGACTTCCGTTTGCCTGGCCCTCTTCGCGACCCCCGCTGCCTGCTGTGCGCCGCCGCCGCCGCGTCGAGGTGGAATGGGCCAGACAGCAGAGGGGGTGCCCCGTTAGCACACGCTGGCGCAATGGGACACGATGCTGCGCTCTTCAGCAAAGCAAAGGCAGATGACGGCTCTCACCTCGGGCGTGGTCTTGTTGTGACCACCGTCCACGGGCACGGGCCTCTTGCCAGTGTTGGCCCCTGCGGCGTACGGTCCATCTGCGTTGTCGCCTGCGCGGACGTGCACAGCCGCCAAATGAGAGAACCGCGGCGAGGGAGTCGCCAACGTTCATTCAGTTGCACACATCCACCACCACCACCACCACCTGACCACCACCTGACCACCCTCTCTCTCTCTCTCTCTCTGACACACACATCGGCCAGGAAAAATATCTTACCGTTCTGGGAAAGCCCATCGGCGTCGGCTTGGCGAGCGTGCGTACTCGTCGCGAGGCCCCTCCTCGTCGTAGTCGTAGTAGTAGTAGTAGTGGGAGGACTCCTCACAGCTACTCCTGCACGTTCGGTTGTGGCTTTCGTCCTGCGGGACGTGGAAGATGCGTGAGCACGGCGTCAAGATGCACGCGCAGGCATAAGGTGGTGCTGGGCAGCGTGTACTTGGCTGGTTCCACAAGCTCCTCATCGTCCTGCCGCCCCGCAGCACCGAATTCGAGCCGCTTTGCTGCAGGAAGAACGACTGTCGCAGCACACAGAGTCAAATCAAAACGGAAAAAAGAGAGAACAAGAAAATATAAAAATAACATTTGTTGTTGTTGTTGTTGTTGTGCGGGACCTTGGCTGGAGAGCTGGGAGATGGAAGAAAGGGAGTTGGTGCGCTTGTGTCGCCTACGTCGCTGGTGCACCTCCTTTGTGTGTGTCCTTGAGGCTAACGGAGTGTCAGATGTCTTCTGCCTTTTTCGCGTTTCCTCACCCATGTCGTCCTCTTCATTTTCCTGTCGAGATGAGAGAGGGGGCGCAGCGTGCTGCGTAAGAACCCCTTCGTGTGCCGCAATAAATAGATGGGAAGAAGAGCGCACCCAGCTTGGTCGAAACAAATTCCTGATAAATCGCATCAATGAAGGAGAATTTTCAGAATTGCTGGCCCGTTCGTCCAAATGTGTGGGAATGGCAGAGGGGGGAGAGTCAGAAAGCTTGCGCTTTCCGTTGTGCAGTTGCATGGTGCGAGATGGTGCACTCCGTCACGCAGTTCTCGTACTACAGCCTGGCGCCTGCTGTTTTATTTTTCGTGGTTTATCTCGAGAATAACCAATTTTTCCTTTTGTTTTGGCGCGAACCGCAACGCCTCCGCTTCTTGTTCCTGTAAATAAAAAAAATAAAAAATAAAAAAAAATAACTGGGAAGAGCAGAGGAGAGTTCGTGCTGTGATGAAAAAACCGATAAAGGAAAAGGAGAAATAGAAAAGTCGCGTTGCGTAGAATCGGCACACGAACGTTCTTGTTCGGTGGCGCGTTGTTGCCTCCGCTGATTAGCGCCACACAAACAGGAGCTACCTGGCCTCGCCGTCACACGGAATCAACCATGTTCGGACGAGGACCCTTGGATTTGCGCCCGACTGCTGCAGCTGCCGACCCCCTCCTCAACAGTAATGATGACGGCAGCGTGGGGTCGCATTTTGCCTCTTCTACTTCTCCCTCCTATATGCCATCTACCTCTGCTCCCTCCCCCTCCCCCTCTCCGCCCTTACCGCACAGCTCCTTGTGGGCGGAGAGGACAGGCACACGGAGTCTTAAGACAGATCATCAGGGCAGCGCTCGCATGACATCGCGAGTGGCCTCCTCAACCAGCTGCACCTCGCCCGTGCCGCGTACACGAACAGCCCCTGGGGAGCAGCAGCCCGTGCTCATGGAGCTCATAATCGAGGACTACCTGCCTTCCACCACGACGACCACGACGACGACCACCAGCAGCAGCCACCCACCAAAGCGACAAGTATCGCCACGCCGCGTTCCTGCCGCGCCACGCAAGCTGTTTTCGTCGCCTCGTGAACTCTCCCAAGAATCAGAAGGCCCCCACGACGGGCTCCGAGTTCTCGCGACTCCGGAGCATGCCGCTCACGACGCCTCTGGTGAGTGGCCCCTCCCCCCCGTTTTTGTTGGTTGTTGCTGTTGTTGTTGTTGTTGTTGTTTTTGTGTGTGGTTACGTGCCGCGAGGGAGGGGTTTGGTGTCTGGCGCCCGGGGTGCTAGTACCACGCCACGCCACTTGCATGCGTGGTGTCGCGATGATGGAGGGAACTGACAACGCGGAGGCCGCCTCGTCCATGTTGGTTTGTGCTGCTGCTGCTGCTGCTGCTGCTGCTGCTGCTGCTGGCCTGTCGCTCCGCAGGGCGACAGCGAGGACACGTGGAGGTGGTCGAGCAGGCCGGGAGGGCTCCGCCGGAGCCGAGGCGAAGCGAGGCCAACATCGCCGCGCGAGGGCCGAGGGACCGGGATCGGTGCGGCTTCATGCAGAGGATGAAGGGCTGGAAGCGGGAGCTGTGGGAGGCCCTCACGTCGGTGGACCGGCACGTGAAGAAGAAGGCCGAGGAGGACCACCGGGAGCTGTCCGACGGGGAGAAGAAGCACTCGGTGAAGGAGTTCAAGCAGAGCTACATGCCCACGCGCGAGGCCGCTCGCGCCGTCCTCGACCCCCGCTACGCCGGCCACTGTCTCGGCACCGACATGAACAGGCTCGCCTGCGAGGGGCTCCTCTCCGAGGCGCCCTCCGTCCTCAAGGTACGATGCCCGAGCCCCACGCCACGCTGTATGTGTGTGTGTGTGTGTGTGTGTGTGTGTGTGTCTGTGTGTGTGTGTGTGTGTGTGTGTGTGTGTGTGTGTGTGTCTGTGTGTGTGTGTGTGT
>JANDJZ010000902.1:0-15151 GCA_027943245.1 Acanthamoeba sp. SK_2022b | reverse complement strand
CCGGCGCCGTTCGACTACTCGACCGCCCCGTCTCCGTTCGGCCAGCAGCAGCAGCAGCAGCAGCAGTCGGCCGACGCCAGCCAGGACCACACGTTTGCTCCGCGCGGCTCGCGAAGCTCGGCCACGTCCTCCTCGTCGTCCTCCTCCTCCTCCGGTGGACGCAACCAGCAGCAGCGCCCGGCGCAGGCCTCACAGGCGCCCTTCGACCCCCACGCCAACCTCAGTACGCCTTCTTGTTGCCGACACACATCACACGACACACGCAACACACGCAACACACGCAACACGACACAGTGGAATTAACGATCCGCGTGCAGATAGCATCAGCGGGCCGCGAGGGGGCGGCGGAGGAAGGGGCGGGCGGTTCCAGCGCAAGGACCGAAGCAAGACGCAGACCTTTGGCGCGGCCCGGGGCAACGAGAACCGAGGCCAATGGCCCAGGAGATAGTTGGCCTCGCGCCAGGCCGGCTCCCTTCTGTCCACCCTCCCTCGCAATTCTTTCACTGTCTGCAAGTTTCTCTTTTGGTCCAAAAGATAAACCCGGTTTGCTTTGGCTGCTGTTCTGTCAAAGACCGGGCCAACTCCCTGATTGCCCTTCATCATCAGGGGATGGCCATTAAGCAGGTGCTACGTGGATCACTCGAATCAGGGCACCACCGAGAGTCTGTTGATGAGTAACCCAGAAACAGGTGAAGTTGGTAGTGGTGGCCAAGCGGGTCACCCCTGGGGATCAGCTACAAACATGGACCTACCTCTGGCTCCCTTTTCTGCCTGAATGATAGAATGTGCCAAGGTCTGCTGACCCCCTACCCTAGGGTGTCTGATGTGGTGTACGTTCTGCACAAACTCGAGCACCAGATGGTGGTAAGTGCGTCTTGGGCTGCTCATGCTTTACGAACTCGTAGCTACGCTCAAGATTGGTCGAAGAGGAAAGCCAACCACTGCACCCCAATAATTTATTTATTTATTTATTATTTTTTCACTTGGATGTCTTGCGGCGGTTGGGCGGTTGGACCACGATGGACGGAGATGCTCGCGAGGTCCCGCCGGGCGACATCACCGGCTGCACAGTCGCCGCCTCCAGCTGCTCCGCCAGCCGCTCGCACTCCACCTGCCCAGTCCGTCGCGCGCCCACATCACACGTCAGCACCCCACGTGCGCACGCCGTGTTGGGTGGGGGGTAGAACCTGGAGGGCTGCGCGTTCGGCGGCGAACTCGTCGCGTTCCTTCTTGAGCTTGTTGATCTTGTCGAAGGAGCGGCGCTCCTCCTTCTCCTTCCGCTTGAGGTTCTCCTTGAGGACGTGCAGCTCCTTCTCCGCCTTCTCCGCCTCCCGCGTCTTCTTGGCCGTCACCGGCGACGACGACGCCGACGACGAGGGCGAGTTGGTCGACAGCATGCCACTCGCGGGCGGTGAGCCGACGGGCGAGTCCGACTTGGCGCCCTGCACGAGCGACGCCATGCGGTCCCCGTCCTCCCTCTGCCGCAGCTTCTTCTTCAGCCGGTGCACCTCCTTCGCGGGAGAGGCGCCGTCAGCCAAGACAAAAACACACAAAAATATTTATATTTATATATTATTTTAATATTTATATATTTAATAAAATAATGAGCACGCAGGGTACCTTCTTGCGTTCGCGATCCTTGGCTGTGGTCTGCTGGAGGGCGGCCTCCTTGTCGCGTAGCAGCATCTCCATGGACTCGGCTTCCCTGTGCGTGCACGCAATCGATTGAACGCGTGAGCCAATCGATCATGACACGCTCGCGCCATCGCGCGTGGGCGTGCGGTGCGCACTTGCTGAGGGTCTGGCGGAGGTGCTCGATCTCCTCCTTGAAGCCGAGTTCGTTGCGGCGCAGGCCCTCGATCAGCGCGTCCTTCTCGCGCAGCTGCCCCGCCAGTTCGCTGTTGGCCTTCTCCGCCGCCTCGAGCGAACTGCCCCCCCCCAATCGTGTCGCGACCGCTCGCCTGATCAGCCAACGTTCGACACAAGACAGGCGAGGGCTCGCGCGCGCTTACCTTCGCAGGTGGTCGACCTCGCGTTCGCGCAGCTCGAGTTCGCGGAGGAGTTCGGAGTAGGAGGCGGAGAGCGAAGCCTGCTGGGACGTGTCGTTGCCCCACACCTCGTTCATCAGATTCACGCACGGGTGCATGAAGAACTCGTTCCACGATATTCGCAGCGACTCGTCCTGTGTGTTGAACCCCGCCACACCGACGCCGCTTGTGAGCCACTCGCGGCGACAGCCTAGGCGATGCGTGCGGTGTGTGGAGAGCTCACCCGTTGCAGAAGACCGTTGAGGAGGTCTTTCATTTCCTCGGTGAGCTCGAGATCGGCCGGGAAGCACAGCGACTCGGTCAAGATTCGGTCCAACAACTGTTGTATGTTTGTTTTTGTTTTTGTTTTATTTATTTTTTTGTTTGTGTTTATTGTTTGTTTGTTTGTTTGTTAGATCTTTTTGGAAGTTTTTTTTTGAAAGTTTTTGATTTTTTTTTGAAGTTTTTGATATTTTTTTATGAAGTTTTTTTAGTTTGTTTTTTTTTTGTTTTTTGGTTGGGGGCACGGGAGGGAGGAGTACTTGTCGCGGGTTGGAGGCGGGAAAGGGGAAGTCGTCGGTGAGCATCTTGTAGACGAGCACGCCCACGCTCCACAGGTCGGCCTTGGCCGTGTGCGGCTGCCACTGCAGGATCTCGGGCGCCATGTAAAGCGGGGTGCCCACCCCGCCGGTCTCCGCCACCTCCCCCGCGTGCAGGAATCGGCCCAGCCCAAAGTCGGCCACCTTCAACACGCCGTTCTCGTCTTGCGCCGTCAACAACAGATTGTCCGGCTGCCACGACCGCGCCGCGTGAGCACTTCATCTTATGCCATTGTCGTGTGTCGTGTCGTGTCGTGTCGTGTCGTGTCGTGTCGTGTCGTGTCGTGTCGTGTCGTGTCGTGTCGTGTCGTATACCTTGAGATCTCGATGCAATATGCCCTTGTCTTTCATGAACTTCATTCCCGATGCTGCATGGCAACACCACGAGATGTGTAAGGCACGCGCGGAATGCGAGCAGGGGGGGAGTGGACGGTTTCGCGAACCGAGCTGGCGGAGCCAGTAGCGCGCCTCCTTCTCGGAGAGGCGCCCCTTCTTGCGGAGGTAGTCGCGCATGTCGCCGCCCTGCACGTATTCGAGGATGAGGTGGATGCTGTGGCCGTGGCTCTTGATGAGGCTGATGAGCTCGGCCCACGATCGCGGGCGCGACCAGTCGGCCGAGTCCGGATGCGTGAGCACCACGTCCAGCAGCTGCACGATGTTCGGGTGATGCGCCTCCCTCATCAACTCTGGCCACATCCAACGCGCGCACACCAATCAGTGGCCAATTGCCGTGTGCGATGTGTGTGCATGCGTGCATGCGTGCTTGTGTGTGTGTGTGTGTGTGTGTGTGTGTGTGTGTGTGTGTGTGTGTGCGTGTGCGTGTGCGTGTGCGTGTGCGGTTACCGATTTCGCGTCGGAGTTGCTTCTCGGCCTTGCGTTCTGGCCGCTTGCCGGCCTTGGTGAGCGTCTCCCAGTCAAACACCTTGATGGCAACCCTGCGCGCGGTCTTGACATGGTAGCCCAGAAACACGGTCCCGAACATGCCCTTCCCCAACTGTACGCACACGCACACACGCACGCCGTAGGGTGTCACGCCTCGAACATCTGCGCGTATGTGACGACCTACCCCCCCCATTTCTGTGTGGTGGGCCGAACCTTGATGCCCGTACAGAAGTGGTCGCCCACGAATCGCATGTTGACTCCCGCCGGAGGCTCGCCGCGGCTCGTGGCACGCCCCAAGTCCACTTGCCTGCACTCAGTCCCATGAGACACCGAAAGCAAGGGTGAAGGGGAGGCTGTGTGTGTGTGTGTGTGTGTGTGTGTGTGTGTGTGTGTGTGTGTGTGTGTGTGTGTGTGTGTACCGGACGAGAGATGAGATGTTGTCGGGGGAGGTGACGATGAGATGCTTGAGGACGGCCATGGCGGCCTCGGCGTTGGTGGGGCTCAAGTTGAGGAGTAATCGGTTGACCAGGCCGTGCACAAAGTTGCCCACGAAGGACGAGCGCAGGTGGGGCAGCAGGTTGACCACCCCGAACACGGCCCGCAGCGCCTCGCCCTTGCGCTGACCCTCGAGCTCCGCGGCCAGCCTTTGCCCCAGCCCGCCCGTCTTGCTGCCCTTCATGCCCTCTCCCAGCAACACAAGGCTGGCCGCCACACACACACACACACACACACACACACACACACACACACACGGGGGGGGGGGCGTGCAGGTAAGTGCGCCGCAGCCACGAACAGGCCAGAGAGAGGCCAGTGCCGCGGTGGTACCATTCGATGGCGGCCCGGGCAGACGGGGAACCATCGCGCTTCTCGCCGATGATCTCGAGGAGGGTGTCCAGCACCTCCTCCTCCTGTTCCTTGTCGAGCTCCTCCTCGTCTTCCTTCAGCCGTTCCCGCAGGCTCGCCAGGAACTTCTCGTCCGGGTCACCGCCATTCTAGGTTGTGGTATAAGTTGTAGTTGAAGAAGTAGAGTCGTGAGTGTGTGTGTGTGTTTGCGTGTGTGTCGAGTCAAAATGTTGTGTGTAATCGTTGCGGTCAGCGGCAAGCGATGTAGCGGCGGATTAGTGGGCCGCAAAAGATGGGGTGGAGGGAGGACACGGAGAGATGGGAGATATAAGATTACGGGGAGTACCCCCGACGATTGAGAGGACATCTCTCGGGAGCTGGTGTAGGAGCTGGTGGTGTAGGACGATGAGGAGGTCGAGGAGGAGGCTATGGAGTTGTTCATACGCCACACCCGAGCTCAAAGGGAGAGTCCAACCTAATCACACAATCTAAGCAACAAACTATAGGACAGCAATGTTCGGTAACCGGGAGGCGGCAAAGAAAAACAACCGCTTTTCCTCGCGTGCGCCGCTCTCTGACCTCTGACCTCTCCACAAGCGTTCCCTTTTAGGAGATGGCCCCTTGTTCTCAACCCAACAGGCCAGACCTAAATCGGTCGTTCGGTCTGGCACTGTTTTTTTCTCCGGCCCGGTGAACGGATATCCTGTTTTATCCTGCCACAACGCTCGTCGCTTTCGTTCTTGCCCCCCCCCCCGCAGGCGGTTTGCGAAAGCGAAGCGAAAGGGCGAACGCGAGAGCGAGGAAAGCCACCTGTTCATTTTTATTTATTTGTTTATTTATTTATTATTCGGCGGGTGGGGAGTGGGCGGGGAGATCGGCGGCGGGGCGGTACCAGGAGGGCACCTCCGCTCCTCGCAAGCCGTAGTGATAATCCATCAACAGCTCCTCCCCGTCCTCTGCTCCCTCACCCCACACACAATCCCACATGCATGCACGCACGCACGCACGCAACACACACACATCAGTCCACCGGTTCGTGAGTGCGGCGAGCCAGTGCTTACCCAAATCGTTGATGGCCACGAGCACCATGCCCGACATCACGACGTCTGCGTCCGTCGAGCCTTGGCGTCGGAGAAAGTAGACGTTGGGAATGTGTCGGCGGAGCCGGTCGTTCTCGGCGGCGAGATCGTTGGCGAGGAAGTCGAATGGGAGGGAGACCACATTGGGTCGCCTGTCGGCCGGCGGATGGTTCACCAGATGGCCCACCGCATAGACGTTCGAGAACACCTCCGCGAAATCGAGCTTCTCTCCTGTAATCGAATGCGTAGGTTGACCACCCGCTCAACTGAGGCGCGCGCGCGGCGTCGTTGGGTCGTGTCGTACCTGAAGGCGGTTGCTGGCGTGGATGCTCTCTGGCCCAGGCCGAGAGGAACGCCTGTCGTGAGCTCCCCTTGCTGCTCGCGTCGATCAGCATCTACGCGTGAGCATAGCAGACACCGGGTCAGCCATTTCATGAAGATTTATTATTAATTCAAAAAATACTATAATTCGAAATAATAGAAATAATAATAATAATAATAATAATAATAATAAATGAAAGATAACCTTGTCCGTGCGGAAGGCGAGGTAGGCGTTGTCGGTGTAGATGTGCGGATAGACCAGGGGCAGGTCAGACTCGGCGTAGACGCACCCGGGGTAGAAGGCCACGACCGCGCCCTTGCTGGCCCTCCCCTGAGCGACGCCCTCACCCCGCCCCGTGCCTCGGGTAAGCCCACGGACACTCACACAGTGACGTTGCGCGTGGAGGCTTCACTGTGCCCGTCTGCGAGCGGTCGAGGAGCTCGCACCTGGATGAAGACCCCCTCGCCGGCCCCGGGAATGGAGGAGGGCTTGGTGGCCAGCGTGAACCCACACGAAGGCGGAGGCGGTGCCGTGGCCACCGCAGGCTTCTTCATGAAGAACTTGGCCTGTTTGGCCAGAGTCACCAGATCACCCAAGCTGCACCACGCCAACACACGGCCGAGGGGGAGAGGAAGAGGTTGTGAGTGCACATGAGCATGTGGCAGGGGGGGGGGTCTGCAGGCACCTGTAGTTGAGCGGCGCGGCGACGCCACGCTCCCGCAGGAAGGCTTCGAGACGCTCCCGGGAAAGTGAGTTCAAGTCCACCTCCCCGCGAAGCTGCGATGACGGGGGCGTCTGCATGTGTGCGGGAGCGCTGTAATCACTCGCAACGGAATTGACATGAGAGTGTAGTGGCGTGAGGTACCTCTTGCGCAGCGATTTTGGTCTTCATCGCTGTGTCTACTTCGTGTGCGCTTGTCAGCAAAGCCTTCACGCGCGGCCAAAAGACATCATGTTGCGAGTTCGTGCGTTCCATCTTCTACAGATTGGCCCCTGTAAATTAGTTTAATATCATCTTTTATGCTTTGGGGAAGAGAGAAACAGAAAAGGAAAAAAAAGAGATATTGGCATCTGTTTTATGGTGGGCCAATAGAGTCGCGACACCCCTTCCGTGCTAAAGCGAGAGAAAGCACTGTACGGCGCGTTGCACAAAAGTCGACGGTGGTTGGAGTTGAGGTGTGACAAGAGAAGAGAAAGGACGGTCACCGTGAGCCTCTAGAGAAGGCGACAGGGGCGAGTGGAAGAGAGTGAAAGGATAATAATCGAGGAGTGGAATAGAGATTAAGTCAAACACCACCCTTCAACACAACACACAAGATGAAGAGGGCACTTTTGGCTTTCTTTCTGTGCGCCATCGTGGCACTCCTCGATGTCCGACCTGCTGATGGTGAGCTCTCCCTGCTCTTCACCACAAAAATCTCAGATAAAAAATTGAGAAGAAACCGGATGCATTGACTCGCCTTGGTGTCAGTCACATCTCGATTCTCTCCTAGACCGCCACCTTTCCCGATCACCTCGACTAACATCCGGGGGGGGGGGGTTGTAACAGCCCAGGGTTGTTCAAACGCCGCCTTGTGCGGCATCCCGGTGTCCGGTTATGGTCTGTCCTCACTCGTGTTCGACCCTCTAACGCAAGTGCCGACGAAAGTCATCCTCCAGTCTACTCAGTACGATCAAGTGACCAGCTTCACCCTCCAGGCCTGGGTCTTTCTCACCCCAGATGCTCTGCCGGTTTCCAACGACCGCCCAATCTTCTTCAAGGGCCCCTTTGCCCAGACCGGCAACAACGGTCTGCGTACCTCGGCCGAGTTCTACCTCTTCATCAACGGCACAAACTACGTTACTTTCCGCATGGGTAGCGGCACTGCCCTGTACGGCTACAACTACGCTTCCAGCTTTCCCCTCAGCCCCGACACCTGGACCCAAGTGACTGTCACAGTCGGCCAGTCCAATGGAGTGTCCAACATGTACATCGACGGCTCGCTGGTGGCCTCCCAGTCGTGGCAGGTTTCTTCACCACCGGTCCCCTACGGCGACGAATTTGATACCCCGCGGGTCCCGGGAGGCCGCGTCCAGCTAGGTCTCTACACGGAGTTGAATGGACCCGTTCATCGCTTCGACGGTCGTATCGACGAAGTGCGAATCTGGAGTCGGGTTTTGAGCACTGCCGATATCAACGCCTACCTCAACAGTACGTCTTGCGCCCCCCCCCCTCCCCCGAAGTAATACGATCATCAAAGGAAGATTGATTGGTTGTTTGCTTGGTGGATGCAACAGAGGGTCTGGTGGGCGAGGAGACTGGGCTGATCTCGTACCACCCTGTCAACGAGGGCAGCGGCTCCAGCTTCACTTCGCCATGGCCCCTTACAGGGACGGGGCGCCTCGCTCCGTCAAACGTGACGACCGTCACTGGTACGCTGGACCCTGCCGAGACCGCGATGTGGACTACGTCCGAGGTTGTGGTCGACCACCCCAACACCTACTACGCCAAGCGCGGCTTCCCATTGGCGGCCCCCTACCTCGGCGTCACTTTCTACCTCTATGCTGTAGTCCCTTCGGGTATCACGTCGGCCTCCAACTTGGTCTACTACCTGTACGACATGCCGACCAACGGTATCGTGTACAACCCGGACGGTACCGAGTACACGGGCGAGGACCTCAGGGGCAACAAAACCGACCCCTATCCCTCGCTGATCTACGTACCGAATACCGGCTTTACGGGCACCGACTCGATCACCTACGTGGCGGACCTTCGCGGCTTCGAGTCGGACCCGACCACCGTCACCTTCACCTCGGGCTGTCGTTCCATCGATTCGTGCAACGTGTGCGAGGGCTCGAATGCTTGCTTGGGCTGTCTGGATTCGCAGAAGGACGCCTGCGGTATGTGCTTTGGCAACGGATCGACCTGTCCCGGATGCGACGGTGTGCTGGGGTCAGGGAAGGTTTACGACGAGTGCCACGTGTGCGGCGGTCTCAACAGAAACAAGGACGTCTGTAACGTCTGCTTCGGCAACGGCACCTCGTGCTTGGGCTGCGACGGCGTTCCATTCTCCAACGTCACCGTTGATGCCTGCCACGTTTGCGGCGGACAGAACAAGAGCAAGGATGTGTGTGGCGTATGCTTCGGCAACGGCACCTCGTGCATAGGTTGCGACGGAGTCCCACAGCCCGACCCCACGCTCAGACGCATCATCGACGCGTGTAATGCGTGTACTCTGCCTGCAGACGCCAACTCTACCTGCCGCGGCTGCGACGGCAAGGTGACCTTCCCGCCCATGATGTTCGACAATTGCGGCGTATGCGGGGGCAACAACACCCTATGCATCAGCGGATGCGACCACCTGCCCAACTCGAAAGCTATCTTCGACGAGTGCAACGTTTGCGGCGGCGATGGCTCGTCGTGCAAGGGCTGCGACGGCGTTCCTCACAAGGACCCGGCCCTACGCGCCAAGTTCGATGAGTGCGGCATGTGCGGCGGCAACGGCTCGAGCTGCGCCGACTGCGACGGAGTGCCCAACGGCCCCAACCCGCCCGACGTGTGTGGCATATGCGGCGGCAACGGCACTTCGTGCCTCGACTGCGCCGGCTGCCCGTTCGGCAAGGCCGTGGAGGACCAGTGCGGCGTATGCAACGGCAACAACTCAAGCTGCCTGGGCTGCGACGGCCTACCCTACAAGAACCCTGCGGACCGTCCCGTGTACGACATCTGCGGCAAATGCGGCGGCAACGGCACCTCGTGCTCGGACGAGTGGTGCAACCCTACCATCCCGTTCTCGGTCTACGACGCCTGCCACGTGTGTGCCGGCGACAACTCGACCTGCATGTGCACGTCATACCGCAACCACACGGTGGCGGAGCTCGATTGCGTCCTGCTGGAGTGGACGCTGTCCAACACCAAGGCCGCCATCGAAGAGCAGCTGGCGCTGCTGGCCAACACGACCCGGGGGCTCAACAGCATCGAGCTGGGCACCATCAACGAGTATGTGGGCGACCAGATCAGGCAGCTCAACAGCTTCGCCTCCGAGTGCTCTGAGACCTACTGCGGCACCCTCACGGCTGTTCTAGAAGAACTCTCCTCTCAGACGGAGATCATACTCCACAGCAGAACCATGGCCCACCCCGGCGCCGTCTCCCGCTTCGCCGCCCTTCCGCCAGTCTCAACGCGCCGTTGAGATAGAACACCCTTGTTGTATAGCATAGCAAAGTGCGTTCTCGAAGATAGGGCATCCCTCGTTCCTCCGCTACTTCCTCCTCCTCTTCCTGCTCCTCGCCTCGTCTCCCTCTTCTTTCCGTTCTCCCTCTCTCCCCGCTTCCTCTCCTACCTCACCCGGCATCCGGCCTTTCCTCCTCTTCTTTTCCCCAACCCGCTTCGGCTCACTCAACCCGTCGCCGTTCTCGCCAGCCGCTGGCCTCATCTCCTTCGCCTTCCTCTACCTCTTCTGCTTCTCCCTCTTCCCTCCTCCTCCTCGTTTCAATTTTTCTCCCCAATAAATAAGAATAATTATTATCGACCACGCCGAGGCCTCTGTGAAGCGGGACCTGGGCGATCCGATCACGGCCATCGTGTCACCAACAACGTTGGTCAGAAGAGGGAGTCGACAAAGTGGGCAAAGGCGGAGGTGTCGGGTGGAGGCAACGGTCGAAGTTGATTAAAGTCGGCCTTGGCCAGCAGCGCCAGCAGTTGGTCCGGGGTCGTGTCAAAGACGTGCTTGGCCTGTGTGCGCGTGCGTGGGTGAGCGAGTGACCGAGCGAGAGGAGAGAGAGGGAGAGACGAGATGGGTGGCCACCGAACCTGGCCCATAACGGAGGCTATCTCCGTCTGGTGATTGTCCATCAGCTTGTCGTTCACCACCACTACCATCTTCTTCCCCAACGCTAGTCCTTCTAGTATCGTGCCGGATCCTGCATCCAGAGACAAATGGTGAGTGCATGATACACGCCAGTAATTTAAATAAAAAAAACATATAAATAAAAAACATATAAATAAAAGTGTGCGTACCCGCGTGAGAGATGACTACAGCGGCTTGAGCGAGGATGGAGGCAAAGGAGGGCGACATGGCGAAGGCGTGGTAGGCCAGACCGTGCTCCTTGGCCAAGCGAGGCAGATGCAGGGGTGCGTGGGCGGCGTGGGGGCCGTACTGCACCACCAATCCTTCATAACCGCGAGCCACTATGGTCTCTACAAACGTTGCCGAATCCACTACCTCTAGCAAGTCTTCGAATTTAGTGGAGCCGACGGTCACCAAGATGGTGGCCTTGCCTGGCGTCACACCCTCCCCATCGATGTTATCTTGCATCAGAGTTTATGTCGGTTTTCTTCGACCATTTTTCTTTTTGGTAAAATTGGTGACGTCACGGGCTTATCTTCTTTTCGTCGGAAATTTCCTGGTTTGGGCCGGTGATGTGTGGGGGGGAGGACGTGGCGGTGGTGACTCGTCGCCTCTGCGCTGCTGAGACCGCGATCGACTGGAATTCGATTTTCGAACAATCGGAGACAGGCGTAAGGGAGCTCCTACTTCGAAGTGAAATTCAACACTCAGCCGACGAAGAGGCGCACAACACACAAGATAATAGATGGAAGCATTCTTGCAGCGTGAAGAGAGGGATGGTGTGAGATGGTCGTGGAATGTTTGGCCCACATCTCGATTGGAGGCAACGAGAATGGTGGTGCCTCTGGGCTGCATGTACACACCCATGAAGAAGATTCCCGGCATGCCTGCGCCCCTTCCCTACGAGCCGGTCCATTGCAAGACCTGCTTGAGCGTGCTCAACCCCTACTGCTCCGTCGACGTGCGTGGCAAGCTGTGGGTGTGCCCCTTCTGCTACCAGCGCAACCAGTTCCCTCCTCACTACGCCGACATCAGCGAGACCAACCTGCCCGCCGAGCTGATCCCCCAGTTCACCACCATTGAGTACCAGCTCCTATCGAGGCCCGCCCTTGCGCCGCCCATCTACCTCTTCGTGGTGGACACATGTCTCGACGAAAAGAACCTTCAGGCGCTCAAGGACTCCCTCCTTATGTCGCTCTCCCTCATTCCTGAGAATGCCCTGGTGGGTCTTATCACCTTTGGCACCACGGTACCTCCTCCCCATCCTCTCCCACACCAGAAATCGAATTTCTAGATCACGCTCTTGTGCTACGTACGAATCGGCGATTAATTGTATCGTCTACCGTTCGTAGGTTCAAGTGTTTGAGCTGGCCTTTGCCGAGTGTCCCAAGTCGTACGTCTTCAGGGGCAACAAGGACGTGACCGCAAAGCAGATCCAGCAGCTTCTCGGCCTCGGTGGCGCGGCTCGCCCCCAGCAGACGGCCGCCCAGACCCCGTCCCAGATCACTCCCAATCGCTTCCTCCGCCCCTTCAGCGAGGTAGCCTCATCCTCTCCATGGATCCTCTTCCCATTTGCGACAAAATCTTCTCTTCTCTTGATGTTTGAGACGCTACTCGAGGGCCAGGTGTTGATCTCTCTCTCTCCCTCTTCCACTGCTAAGGTCGAGTTCACGCTGGAGACGATCCTCGAGGAGCTGCAGCGCGACCCGAGGCCGGTCAAGAATGACAGGAGGCCTCTGCGCGCCACTGGCGCGGCCATGTCGCTGGCCGTTGGCCTCCTCGAGGCCACCTTCCCCGGCACGGGCGGCCGCATCATGGTCTTCCTGGGCGGTCCCTGCACCCACGTACCCCTTCCCCCCTTCGTCGACGCAAACGCGCGCGCAGGCTTCTTCAGCGAAACAGAAAGCAAAACGTTCTCCCCGTTGTCTTCTTCTTCTTATTTCATCACGTGATGAACAGGGTCCCGGCATGGTGGTGTCGGACGAGCTGAAGGAGCCGATTCGGTCGCACCACGACATCAACAAGGACCGCGCCAAGTACGTCAGCAGTGCCACCCAGCACTACGACGCGCTGGCCAAGCGCGCGGTCAAGGCGGCGCACACGGTCGACATCTACGCGTGCTCGCTGGACCAGGTGGGCCTGATGGAGATGCGCTACCTCGTCAAGCGCACCGGCGGCGTCATCATCCTCGCCGACGAGTTCGAGTCGGACATGTTCAAGAAGTCGTTCCAGAAGCTGTTTGCCCACGGCGAGGACGACCAGCTCAAGATGGCCTTCAACGGCACGCTCGAGGTGCAGACCTCCCGCGAGCTCAAGGTCTGCGGCGCGGTCGGCCACCTGTCCTCCCTTGGCAAGAAGAGCTCGTCCGTGGCGGAGACCGAGATCGGTATCGGCGGCACCTCGGCCTGGCGCATGTGCGGACTCGACCCCACCTCCACCTACGCCCTCTACTTTGAAGTTGTCAACCAGCAGGTCCGTCCATCTATCTCTCGTGTCGAGTGTTGTGTTGTGTTGTGTTGCACGCAAGTCGTGTGTTCTCAAACGCTTGGGCTTTGCCACAGGCGGGCACGGGAGGCGGACAGCAGGGACTGGTCCAGTTCACTTCGACGCACCAGCGAGCCAACGGCCAGCGCGTGATGCGCGTGACCACCCTCGCCCACGCCTGGGCGCCCGCCGGCGACCCCAAGGCCGCTCTCTCCATGGGCTTTGACCAAGAGGTGACCGCCCTTCCTCCTCGCCGCCTCGCCTATCTTTTCCCAATCTTATCGTCGTTCGCGGTGGCTCACTCGTGCGATGGTGTCATCGTCGTGTAGGCCGCGGCGGTGTTGATGGGGCGAGTGGCGGTGTTCAAGGCGGAGACGGAGGAGGCGTTCGACGTGCTGCGGTGGTTGGACCGCATGCTCATCCGCCTGGTCTCCAAATTCGGCGACTACAGGAAGGAGGAGCCGAGCTCCTTCCGCCTCTCGAGCAACTTCACCCTCTACCCCCAGTTCATGTTCCACCTCCGCCGCTCGTGCTTCCTCCAAGTACGCACTTTCTACTTCCCCCTCTTGTTGTTGTTGTGTGCGAGCCCCTCGGTTCTTCCCAAGTTCTCTAGGCTCACCTCTCTCGTTCCCTGCCCCGCCAAAGGTCTTCAACAACTCCCCCGACGAGTCCACCTTCTACCGCTTCATGCTCAACCGAGAGGCTGTCACCTCTTCGCTCACCATGGTGCTTACCCTCTACACGACTTGGTAATTTCTTTATGTTTTCTTTTCTCATAAATATTTTCTTTTCCCGTTTCTAGATCCAACCGACGCTCGATGCCTACACCTTCAACGGTCCGCCCGTGCCCGTTCTGCTGTCGGCCTCGTCGCTCTCCGCGGGCGCCGATCGCATCCTCCTCCTCGACACCTTCTTCCACGTGGTCGTGTGGCGCGGCGAGCGCATCGCCGACTGGGTCAAGCAGGGCTACCAGGCCGACCCGCAGCACGAGGCCTTCCGTCAACTGCTCGCCGCACCTCTGGCCGATGCCGAGGCCCTCATGCGCGAGCGCTTCCCCATTCCGCGCTTCGTCGAGTGCGACCAGCACTCGTCGCAGGAGCGCTTCCTGTTGGCCACCGTCGATCCGGGCGAGGCGCCCTCGTCGGCCCAGTACAACGCGGGCGCGACCCAGGAGGCGGTCTTCACCGAGGACGTCAACCTCCACGTCTTCATGGAGCACCTCAAGAAGCTCGCTGTCCAGTAAGTATTAGCAATGTTATCGTTACGCTGTTTACATCGAACACACAGATGTCTCTCTTTTCCCTCCCCCCCCCCCAATCTCCCGAAACGATCAAGCGGCGTTGAGGGGGAAAGAGGCCACGGCGTGTAGGAAGCCTCTTGTTTAAGGGGGCTGTGATCAAGCTGCTGGTTTATTGATTATCCACCACAGTGAGTGCGATCTTCTTAGAAGGCCAGCCAGAAGCTGTTCAGCCCACTGGCGGAGCTGGTGCTCTCCAAGAGCAGCGTTCCCTGCACAGGGAAGGGAAGTCAAACTCACACGCACACGAGATCCTCCACTCAGCGTTCATAGAGGCCTTTCTAAGCTGAGGGGCCACGTACCCCGCTCACTTGAGGGAATTGGTTCGTGGCGACTTGGGTGATGGTGACGGGCTGTTGGAGAGAGTACATCGTTAGTAAGAGGAGCGAAATCAACACATCATTGCAAGGTAGTTAGGAAAAGAACCTGCACGGTCTTCACGGCTTGCACCGCTTGTACTGTCTGCACTGTCTGCACGGTCTGGACCGGCTCGGTCTTGGTGACAGTCACGGTGTTGCTGTCCTGCGCGCAGACCAGGGCCAGGAGGGCGAAGGACAGGACGGCGAGGAAGAAGCACTTCATCTTGACTGGTGTGTGATGTTGCTGAAGGGGCAATGTGAGTTCAAGTGTAGGATGGAACTCACCAAGGAGTGCTGCCTCTTGAAGTGTGGGTGGCTGGCCACTAGGGCGTCTTATGGCCGAAAATTGGTCAGATCCATCACTCCCAACTACGACTCCCTGTGTAGGTCAGCCTCCACCATTTAAATGCGGTGTATTGTCCAATCATGG
>JANDJZ010000901.1:0-17513 GCA_027943245.1 Acanthamoeba sp. SK_2022b | reverse complement strand
TAGGCCACCTGCTCGCGCCAGTAGCCCGCCTCGTGCGTCTTCACGCTCTCGTCGTCGGCGAGCTCGTGCAGCCGGCGTTGCCACAGGGCGTAGTTGGTGTAGGGCGTCGTCTCGGCCTTGGGCTCCGCCGCCTGCGCAGTTGGTGGTGGGGCGAGCCAACGCCAGCTGACGTGTCAGCACGCCATTGGTGTTGGCTGAGATGGCGCGCGTGGGAGGGGGGGGGGCAACCTGAAGCAGCTCGCGGGCGATGAGGTGGAGGGAGTGGGCGTCGGCGATCAGGCGGTCGGCAGCGATGACCACGACCGGGCGCGCGTCGCCGGCGCCGAGGCGCAGCACGACGCGGAACAGGGGGCCCTCCGCCTTCTCGAGATCGAACGCCGCGGCCTGCTGCTGGGTGACGAGGTCGTGCACGCCGCCGCCGTCGGCGGCCACGTGGAGCAGCGACGCCACGTCGATCTGCTTGGCGTGCTTGACAAAGGCCACGAGCCGGCGGTGGCCGTCCTCCGTGGCGTAGCGGAAGCACGTGCGCAGGGCAGCGTGGCGCGCCACCAGGCCCATGAGCGCGGCCTGGAGCTGAGCTGGCGTGACGTCAGCCGGCGCGTGTAGCGCGAGCACCGCCGGCGGGCGCGCGGGGCGCTTGGCCTCGCGCTCCTGCGCAAAGGAGAGCACGGCGGGGAGCAAGCCGTCGGCGTGCTCGGCAGCGCTGCCGTCGACGCTTGGCGAGAGCACGGGCGCCCTGAGCCACGCCGAGTGGAGGTCGAACGCGGCGCGAGTGCGGGACCACACCGGATCGGCGTCGAGAGCGTCCAATCGCTGGAGCAGCGGGCGGAGCTGCGCGCTGAAGTCGGCCGACGACAGCGACGGCACCAGGGCCGGCAGGGTCGGGATCGCGATGACGTCGAGCGGCGGCAGGTCTGGTGAAAATGGAAAAGAAAAAGAAAAAGAAAAGAAAAAGAAAAAAGGTCAGGCCAATCGTGTGTGGGCGGGAGGCGAAGCGGGCGTCACCTTTGGCGGCGTCGCCGTCGAGGACGCGCAGAGCGGGGCGGTCAAAGGTGGTGGTGCGATCGTAAATGGGGAGAGGGTTGTTGGGATTGCTGACGTCACACGCCACGTCGACAACAACGGCCAGCCTGCGGTCGGCGCGACGGATGGCCTCGTGGGTGACGAACGGGCCGACCATCTCCGTGCCCAACTGCACACGGGCCCAACACGGGTGGTCAGACCACTAAAAACACTACTTGTGTGGCGTGTCGACAGAATAACGTACGCTGATGGCGTTGATGAGAATGTCAAAGTCGAGGAGCGCGGGGAAGGGGCCCTCGCCCACGGTCTGCTCGCGACCCCAAAGAGCGGCCTCGATGCCCAGCTCGCCCGCCATCTCCACCGCCTTCGAGCCAACTCGACCGCGCTGCGCATATCACACAAGTACGATTACACAAATATTAAAAAAAATAAATAATTAAATAAATAATATAAATTCCAAGTAAGAAATAAATAGACAGGCTGCGGGCAGGCGTTCGTACGGGACCGATGATCACGGCCCGAGGGGCCCTCTTGGCGAAGGTGGTGGCCAGCTGGAGGAGGGCCTTGATGTGGGCGATGAGCGAGACTCCCTCCACGCGGTGCAGAAGATCCTCCGGCACCGCCATGCCCACGCGAACCAGCACCTGCACACGCACCCCCACCGGCCAACACCACCACCGCAAAAAAAAAAATAAAATAAAATAAAATAAAAAACGGACAATTAATATTTCCAAGTAATTTAAAAATATTAAGCCACGGTATTTAGGAAAGAAAGAATAAAAGAGCAAGAGTGATTGAGGGGGCGCCCGTGCCTGCTTGCACCAGGCGAGGACGGCCGCAGCGGTGGCGATGATGCCCGCCGACGGGCCGAAGGAGGTGAGACGAGCGCCGGTCACGGGGTCGTTGACGAACTCGAGGTCGAGCAGCAGCCCGCCTCCGCGCACGAACGGGGCCAGCCGATGGGCGGCGCCCTGCTGGCCCTTGTAGGCGTGGCCAAAGTACATGTGGACGCGCTCCAGCCCGGCGCAGTCCACGCTCAGGCCCTGCGGCGCGCGGATGCCCAGCACCACCGCGTCCTTGGGGGCATCTCGCCAGGAACCGGCTTCGGCCAGCGTGCACCTGGCGTGGTCGTCGTCATCATCATCATCATCATCATCACGACGCCCGTATGTGAGCTCGCATCGCCTCCAATCGCACGTGCCGCTACACTTTCGAGAGGCAAACAGGGAGAAGAGGGAGAAAGAGGGGAGAGAAGGAGATGTGTACCCAACGGCGCCGTACTCGGCATCGGGGAAGACGCGCTGCTCCGACCTCTCCACAGTCACCTGCAGCGAGCGAGTAGAGAGCCCGATGAGATGTTTCATCAGCACAAAATTTTGATTAAATCGATTTAAAAACACGAAATAAAAATGAATATAAAGAATCTATAGATGGACGCCCGGCGAGGTCACGTACCGCGTAGCCGGCTTCGATGAGAAGACGGGCATCGGCGGGCACGAGCGGCGTGCGTCGATCAGTTTCTAGATTGGCGTGGTCACCGCGCGAGGGCCGAGTGGCCGAGGCTTCTGCACGCAACCATATGTGTCTCCCCACCATTCTTTCGTCTTGCGCACAAGAACCACACCCGATCTTGGTGTTTGAACAGAGAAAGCTTCTCCAGGCCTGTCCCCACACTCACAACCCCGGTCCCAACAGGCCCATCTCGGAGTTATCGAAAATACGCTTGGAATGCTCTGCTCTTCATCATCAGCTGGTGTTGAGGGCGAGGATCATGTGGCGAAGCGTGGGGCACACCTGCCCCACCAATGGGAGCGCGTCGAGTGCGGTGGTGGGGCGGCACGCAGAGTCGATCCACGCCGATCGCAGGCGCGCGACAAAGTCGGCCGGCCGCGACGTCAGGATGCCCTCCCAGTCGGGTTGCAGGCCCAACGGCAGACCCGACTCCATCTGTGTCACCGATGATGAGGGCGAGCCCACCACCACCACCACCACCACCACCACCACCACCACCACCACCACCACCACCACCACCACCACCACCAGTCAGTATCCTCTGTGCATGAGGCAGTGGACGAGGAGATCGGCGCACCTCGTAGCCCAGTGCGAGGAACATGGCGTGGACAGTCACCAGGCCTGCAAGGATTCATCAAACCATCATCAACAACAACAACAACAACGATGAAGACGACGACGTGGGTTCGATGAGGGAGGGAGAGGTAGAGACGTACCGACGGCTGCGGTGCCTCGGGAGAGGGGCATGAAGTTGTACCAATAGAAGGCCATGTGGAGCACGAGCTCGGTGAGCTTGGCGAGGTCCCTGTCCCGGTCGGGCTTGCTCGCCTCCTCCTGGAGCAGTCGGTAGTTGTGCGCCATCTCCGCGTGATACTCCTACAACAACGAGCCACGTACGACTGTCAGCAGACCTGACGCTGCTGCCTCTCCTCGCCACACAGCACAGGCTTGTCCGCAAATATATCATATATATATATATGTACATATATAATTTCTATATTTATAAAAAAATTTAAATAAATAAATACCTGCCAGCGATTGGGTGTGCCGGGTGTTCGAATGGAGAACTCGTAACCCTCGGGCGGCGATTTCTGGAGTTGGCGCGAGGTGAGCCCCACGCCATGGGCATGGGCGGACAAGGCCAAGAGGTGGAGAGAGAGAGAGAGAGAGGAGAGACCTGAATGGTGAGTCGAGTGCCCTCCATGACTCGGTTGGGGCGCGCCAGCGAGTGGCAGGGCGTCACCACCCAGAAGTCGTGCTGGACGGCCTCGTGCAGCGTCCCGCAGTCCAAGTCCTCGCCTGCGATGCGATTGCGGGGCTCCTCGTCAGCCGCGCCCCAACAGAGCTGTGACCCGCGCTACGGAAGGCTGGAGAGGAGAGAGAGAGAGAGAGCAGGCAGTAGTACGCTCGAGGTGGCGTCGCAGCTCGCGGGAGACGAGCGGGCTCTGTTCGAGCTGCTCCCGCATGATACGGATCGCTCGCGGCGCCATGGGCGAGTAGCGCACCACGTAGGTCTGGCCCGTCACCATCGGCGTGTGCGAACCGAACCTGGTTGGTTGCCCCCCCCCCGGAGTTACCACCACCACGCTCGGAGTGGGCACGGGGCGAAGAGCAGCTGGCCAATGGCGAGCGGGGAGGCGCGTGCGCACCCTTCGGCGAACTGCTCGGGGCTGAGCAGGTCCACCCACCACACGGGATCGTTCGGCTGCACAACACGACCAATGGGAGTCGTCCAAAGCGTTACACGTCAACCCACGCACACGCCTCTTTTTGGAATGGATGGTGGTGGCGGTGCCTCGGAGAACTGGCGCCAGCGGATGGGAATGTCGTAGAGGTCGCGCCACGCGAACGTGTGGGGCTGGTCCGTGAGCGAGGAGGACTTGCCCGACACCTGCGCCTCCTCGCCAGCCCACACGCGCCTGCTCGCAGGTAAGAAGAGGGGCTCAGCTCTCGGTTCGACGTCGAGCCCAATCGGTTCAAGCAGGCAAGGGCGACTCACCGGAGGGTCTGGGCGAGCTCGATGATGGCGAGCCCGCAGGCGCGCTGCTGCCGCTGATTGGCCAGGTAGCCCGGACAGTTGAGCTGAATCTTCTTCCCAATGTCCGCGGCCGCCTTGAGCAGCACCTCTGCACTCGAACAAAGGGGAGAGAGTAAAAAGGGAGGGTTACGCGGCTACCCGCGTGCGCTCGCTCTCTCCGCTCTGGATCGAGCCAATTGGAGATGGGGAGCGGCTCCGTACTGGCGTGCTCAGAGCGGAGTTCATCCTTGAGTGCCACGTCAGCAATCGCCTGCACGGGGGAGGAGAGAGAGAGAGAGAGAGAGAGAGTTAAGGATGCCCGCCACGTCACGGGCTTCAGGCGATCGGGAGAGAGAGAGAGAGAGCGAGAGGGGAGGGGGGGGATACGCTGTTGAGAGGCGGCTGGGACGAGTAAGACGTGAGCGTGGCCGGGTCGAGTCGCTTGCACCAGGCCTCCTTGAAGTACGCGTTCAACGCCCTGTCGACGCGCCGCAGGTGAGCACTCGCGACGCAGTGGTCTCGAGCGAATGAGAGCGTTTTGTTGGGCGAGAGAGAGAGAGAGAGCGACGACGACGACGACGACGACGACGAACCTGTCGATGTTGAAGTGGGCCACGGGGGTGTCGAGGTGGTGATGGGTCCACAGGGCAACCTGGCGGTTGTACCACGCCACGTGATCGGGCTTCTCCCGCAGCAGCACGTCGTAATCGGCCACGGCTTCTCGGAAGCGCCCCTTGTCGTCGAACAGAATTGAAAAACGAGCTCGGCCAACATGTCAGAGCGTGGGGGGAGGGGTGGCCGTGCGTACGAGGCCGTGCAGCACGATGCCCCGCATGAGGCGCGAGTCCTTGTGCTTGTCGTCGACTCGCAGGGCCGCCGCGAAGTCGTCCAGCGCCCCTCTTGGATGCGCCAAAGTTTGAGCCAGCGGCGCGCGGGTGGGGAGGAGAGTGGGGGGGGGGGCGAGCGGTACCGGTGATCGCCCGCACCGAAGCGAGCGAGGCCGCGCAGGTGGAAGGCGTGCATGTAGCCGGCATCCACCTTGAGAGCCTTGGCAAAGTACTTCTCAGCCTTCACTACAAAACACAAAAAATAATGAATTAATTTAAAATTAAATTTAAAATTAAATAAATTAAATCAAATTAATGTTAACAAAACCTCGCGGGTCGGGAGAGACAGGGCGCTAGTACGTGAGTTGCCGTAGTCCTTGTAGGCCTGCCCGATGTTGGCGAGGGCCTCGCGGAAGGCGGGGTCCAGCTCGAGCGCGCGCTTGTGCGCGTGGATGGCTTCCAGAGGGCGGCCGAGCGCGTTGAGGCACAGGCCCAGGTGGTTCCACGACAGCTTGCCCATCGCGTCGGTCGCCGTCGCCCTTCGGAAATCCTCCACCGCCCGGCCATAGTTGCGCTGTTGTTGTTTGTTAAGGAGGCGGGTGACGTCAGCACTTGCCCCCTCCACAAGAGAGAGCACAGCAAACGCTACCAGCTTGAAATAGATGAGGCCACGCTGGTGGTAGATGTCGGCGTCCTTCGGGGCGAGCTCGGCGGCGCGGGTGAGGTCGAGGACGGCCTCGGTGTCCTGGCCCATGGCCGCGCGGGACTGGCCTCGCCGCTTCCACGCCTCCATGCACGAGCCGTCGATGTTGATCGCCGCGCTGAACTCCTCCACTGCCTGCACTCACCGACACCGCTCCCCGCACTCCCTGAGTCAGACTGGATGGATGGCAGGCGTGCGAGGCGCACCGTGGGCAGGCGGCCAGAGAGCGCGTAGGCCGTGCCGCGGCCGAGGTAGGCGGCCACGAGCTTGGGGTAGAGGTTGACGAGCACGTTGAAGAGCTTGATGGCCTGCGCAAAGTTGCCGGTGTTGACGTGGAGGTAGCCCATCGCGATCTTCTCGTCGAGGGTCGTGTTGCCCGACCCGTGCTGCACCAGCCCACGCGCCGCCACCAGGGCCGACGCCTCCGCCAGGTCGTCGGGGTTGGCAGCGGCCACCGCAGCGGCGGTGGGCGCGCTCTTGGGCTGCGCCTTGGCCGTGTCGGCAGCTCGCGAGGACGGGGCGGCGGCCACCTTGGTGGCTTCGCCGTTCGTGACCACGGCTGCGCGAACGTCCACGTCACTGGTGAGCCAACCACTGAAGTAGCAGTGCTCGAATATCGAGTAGAGCAGGACATGTGGGCGGACCTGGCTTGGGCTCGACTGCGGGGGCGGGGGCATGAGCGGCGGTGGCGGTGGCGGTAGCGGTGGCGACCTGTGGGGCAGGTGGCGGGTGGAGTTCGCTGTGGAGCAGCATGAGGACCTCCACGTCTGCTGTGCTGTCGGCTTTGTCAAGGCCCGTTCGCCACGCAGCCTCGGCATCGGCCTTCTTGTTCATACCCACCAACGCCTTTCCTGCGCTCCAAAACAGAGTTTGAATATAATAATTAAATTACGATTAAATTGCAAAAAATAGGTATTAAAACTAAAATAAAATAAAAATAATTAGATTACCCTTCAGGAGGTAGGGGCGAGGATTGGTTGCCTGCAGGCGCAAGGCGGCATCACAATCGGCCAGACACTTCCGGTAGAGACCCAAACGGAAGTAGGCTGCGGCGCGATTGCTGCACAAAAGAAAGGAATGTCAAATAAACAAATAAACAAACAATCTTTTTCCGTTGGCGAATCGGACGGGTACCAGTGCAAGGTGGCGGTGGGCGTGCCAGAATCAATGGCTGCAGTGTAGAGCGCCACCGCGGGCGAGTGCTTGCCCTGCATAAACAGCGTGTGGGCCTCCCTCACCTTCTCTTCCATCCTTCATAAATAACTACAATAAAAAACCGATATCTCCGCGTACATTATAAAATGGATTCGAAAAAAAAAACAGAAATAAATAAATAAATAAAGGTTGTACTTGTGCGCTACACGTGTAGTTATCTGTACATCTCGCTCTAGGGCGTGTGGCGTGTTGTATGCGGTTCAAAGCAACAGCGATCAGTAGTGGCGGTTCAGTAGTGGCGGTTGCCGGGCTGCTGATGGTACTGCTGGTGCTGTTGGTGCTGCTGCGAGTAGTCGTAGTACTGCTCCTGCTCCTGCTCCTGCTCATCCGAGTAGGCCGAGTACTGCTCGTCGCGGGGCTGCTCGGGCGAGAGCTGGGCGTCGGCGATACTCTTCTCGATCTTCTCACGTTCGGCGCGCAGGAGTCGCTTGTCCTTGACGCGCGGGTCAAAGGTCGTGACCACCTCGAGCACGACGTCCTTGATGAGGACCACGTCGAACAGGTTCGCCATGAAGGAGCCCAAGTTCTTGATGGGCGCCTTGATGAAGATCTCCTTCGTTCGGTCACCTGCAACAGCTTGAGGGTCAGCAGCTGTCTCCGCGCGAGGAGAGGAAAGGCGCCGTCGATCGCGGCGGTGGCGTCGTACGATAGGACTCGTGGCCAAAGATGAAGATGTGCGCGACGGCGATGCCGAGCATCTCAATGCAGATGAGCCAATCCTGAAGGGCGACGGAGAGCTCCTCCACGGAGAAGGTGTCGTTGCCCTTGAGCCACCCGAAGTGGACGCAGATCGAGATGATCACGCTCTGCCTGCGAGCGGCCGTCAGCCATCTCGCGCAAGAAACCAAACAACCATTTCGCTTTCACCAAAAATAAATAAATAAATAAATAAAAATAATAATAGAAAATAATAATAACAAAAATAACAACAATAAGAAGAACAAAAGGCGATACCAGAAGGCGAAACCGATGATGGCCTTGATGCAGAGGAACTTGGGGATGGGCTTGAACGGATGCAGCTCCTTGGCGACGGCGTGGTAGAAGAGCACGAGGGCGTACATGGCGAGCGTGATGCACACGTTCTGGATGACCACCACCCAGAAGTAGCCGGCCGTCGGCGAGAACGAGCCCTCGTCGTAGACCTCCAACCACTCCATCACGATCTACCGAGCCCCTCACCACACAACACACACACACACACACACACACACACACGTGAGTCATGTTGTGTGACACGAAACGCGCAGGCATCGACGCCACCGCTGCGAGCGAGCGTGTACCACGGAGAGGGCGAGGATGGGCTTCATGATGACGAACTGCATGATGCACCTCTTGGTCCACTTGAGGAACTTGCGGCCGGGCCCGAAGAAGCCGCACTTGCAGGTGAAGCACGGGCCGCAGCCGTCGCCGAGCTTCATGGGCGGCTTGGACTTGAGGACGTGGATCACTCGCTCCTCGTCGGCCCACACCAGATGCGAGCCGATGAACTTCATGTCGGGCGAGGCGGGCGCGCCCCTGAGCGGCATCTTCTCCTGCTGCCGCACGAGCTCCTCCTCCTCTTCCTCGTCGTAGTAGCCGTCGGCATGCTGCACGCGCGCAACGCTGTTAAAGAAAAGAAAAAGTAAAGAATAAAATAATACAAATACGAATAAAAATAATAACGTAAAAATTATGTGAATAATCAAGTAATAATCGAATAAATAATTGTTTGGGGTGAGTCTTTACCCTGTCCTGCTCCTCGTCCGGGTGCTCGTCTTCGTATTCGTTGATGAACGCCACGATCAGCACGAAGAACTGCGTGTAGAGAGAGAGAGAGAGAGGAGAGCCAGAGAAGAAGATGATGAACTGTTAGAACAGACGTGCATGTGTTAATCATGGCGAGTGTATTACCTGGTACAAAAGGAAGGCCTCGTAGCTGTCACGAAGTAGAAAGTGAGCAGCCTACAACGAGGAAAGGAGGGGGAGGGGGAGGAACGCCACCAATCACGGAAGAGGTCTATGATGCTGGCGTGTTCGAGGTACATGAGAGAAAACCAACTGCACAGGGCATAGATCTGTTACGTTTTACGGAGGTGAGAAGCATGAAGACTCATTCTCATTTCAAGAAAAAAGCTAATATGAATAATCAAATATATTAATAATCGAATATTAAAAATTATATATAAATACTTTTATGTAGTATGGCGCGACGGCGTCGGGACAAAAACGTACGGGGACCATGAGGATGATGCGGACAATGCATCGCTGCAACTTGGGCCGGGTGTAGTTGCGCAGATGCTTGTAGATGAGGTGAATCGATAGCACGACGGACACCACCACACTCACCGCGGCGGCCAAGTAGGCGATTCGTCGCGTGTCCCACTTGGTCAGGTCCAGTTCGTCTATCGACGTCGCGATTTCTATCTTCATTTTCTACTTACTTGGCGTCAACCCAATTCGATTCTGCGCAGATCGAATTTCAAAGGAGTCCTGTCCTAGGCCTAGCCACGAAACGGTGGGTAAGGAGACAAGCCCCAGGAAGTTAAGTACAAGAGAGCGCCCGTTGCGAGAAGCCAACAACTGGCGGTTGGAGCAACAAAGAAAAAGAGAAGCGGAGAGTTCGCTCCCGCCAACGGAAAATAAAGAACTCGTAAGAATTAACCGAAACTGCCCGAGCTTCTCCGCGGGCTGCCGAGCATTCTGGAATTCCTTGCATACTGAGATTATTATCTAGCAAGACGTCCGTAGTAGGTTGGTCGCTGTCAAAGAACAGGAAGAGAAAGCAGGCACCACCGAGCATGCAGACACGAAGGGTGACAGCAGCGGCACTTGTTGCCTCAGCCAAGACCGCCCCTACTCCTCTCGCCAGCCTACTGGTACCAGCCTCCTCCCACGCTCCGGAGTATTTGTCGTTCCCAACACCCTCCTCCACCAGAGGCACGGAAGGCGAGCGGCAGCCACCCTCACCAAAGCACACCGGTTCGTGTGATTTTTGACGGACAAAATCATAACTTATTTAATATAAATAATTTATATTATTTGTTTATTTGTTTTTGCCCTGGTGTCACTCTCGGCACGCTTACCGGACCGGTGGCACTGCAGCGGGGCGCGAGTCCTGGGAGTGAGCTGGTGCGATAACGGGAGCAGCGCCGAAACCAGCTTTTCGCACATGTGGCTCCGGGACAACTGCCTGTGCCCGGAGTGCCTGCACCCCAAGACTCTCCAGCGACAAATTGATACACTCAAGGCACGCCGCTCGATGGCCTGAGCGCGTTGTGCACGTGCATCATAACGCCCGCATTTAACTATTTTATTATTACTTTATTCGGGCGTACAGCTGCACGAGGACATTGCGCCGCTCGATGTGCACATCGACAGCCAAGGGCGCGAACTGCAAGTAACGTGGAGCGAAGAGAACGGAAAGCAGCACAAGAGCGCTTTTCCTGCCGACTGGCTGGTGGCCAAGGCCAACAACGTCGCAGCACAACGGTACACGCACGCGCAGGCGCAACCCAAACGACGCTGGTGTGCCGCCTCGTCACCACGCCCACCGTCACACATCACAGGATCAAGCCGTCGCCATGGGATCGGGAGAGCATCAACGTGCTGGGGAGCCCGGAGGTGAGCTACGATGAGGTCATGAGCGGCACCGAGGGCATGGCCAAGTGGGTGCGCATGCTCCACACGCACGGCTACTCCATCGTCACTGGCACGCCCACGACAGCAGAGGCCACCCAGCAGGTCATGGCCCAATTCGGGTGCGCGTCGTCATCCTCCTCTGCCACGAGGCATCATTTTCATCATCATCATCATCATCATCATCATCATGGGCCCCCCGCACTGACTGCGTGAGTGCAGGCCAGCGAAAAACGGCCTCTTTGGGCTGCTGTGGGACTTCACCGTGCATGCCGAGGCCAGCCAGGACTCCCTGGAGCACAGCGACACGGCCTACACGCCAGTCGCTCTCCAGCCGCACTCTGACGGTTGCTATTGCGTCGAGCCTCCAGGGTAGACCACGCAACACACTTCACACACACACACACACACACACACACACACACACACACACACACACACACACACACACACACATGTCGCTCGTTCGCTGACGTGGTGGCTGCGTCCAGGTTGCAGGCGTTCCACATCCTCGAGCACACGGGCCAGGGCGGCGCGACCGTGCTGGTGGACGGTTTCAACGTAGCCGCTCGGTTGCGCGCCAACAACCCGGAGGCCTTCGACTACCTGGCCACCACGCCCATCACCTTTCATTACTGGTGCGATGCCCCAGCGCCTTGCGCCGGCGCGAGCCCGGAGCTTGGACTGAACCCAGCCACTACATTTGCAGGGACGTGGACAATTTTCTCGAGGCCCGGCAGAGGGTCATCACGCTCGACGGCAACGGGGACGTCACGCGGTTCGTCTACAACAACGACGACCGCTCGCCGGTCTACCTTCCGCCCGAGCAGGCCGACCGCCACTACGCCGCCGTCCGAGCGCTGCTGCGCGAAGTGCAGTCGCCCGCGAACCAGCACACGTTCCTCCTCTCGCCCGGTACGTCCAAGCCCCCCCCCCCGAACACAACAGCGCAACACAATTCCGAATTTCCGTGGCTCGTGCTGACCGCCACTGGGACAGGACGCATGCTGGTGACCAACAACTGGCGCGTCATGCACGGCCGAACGGCTTTCACAGGTTCCCGTCGGCTGAGCGGTGCGCCTCGTCTTTCTCGTCAAAGCCGGTCTTGTGTTTCGCGGCCAGTTCTTACGCCTTGGCTCTGTGTTGTGTGTCTACGGTGTGTGGTGTGTGTGGTGTGTGTGGTGTGTGTGGTGTGTGTGGTGTGTGTGGTGTGTGTGGTGTGTGTGGTGTGTGTGTGTGTGTGTGTGTGTGTGTGTGTGTGTGTGTGTGTGTGTGTGTGTGTGTGTGTGTGTGGAGACAGGCTCCTACTTGTCCATGGACCACTTTGGCAGCAGGACGCGAACGCTTCTCCAAGCGCAAGGCCTGCACTGATGCCCCACACCCAAGAGCGTACACCGCGTTGTCTACATTAATTAAAAGGAACGCTTTTCAAGAAGGAAAACAAGAATTAATGACGGCGAGAACAAGTGGATGGAGGACGACGTGGGGGCGGACGGGGAGGAGAGGGCCTCCCTGCGAGTAGAGTTTAAAAATGAGGCAACCGAGGCGGCAGTCTACCACATGCACCTCCAGCGCTTGGTATCTCATCCCCGCCTAACTAAATCAGCCGGCCGTCGCCCTTCTCTCTTTCTCCGCCTGCCACCCCCCCCCCTCTCTTCTTCTCTTTCTCGGCGTGAGAGTGAGATTCGTTCGCGCACTCACGGCTCGGTTGCACGCGGTATAGGTGAGTCACATGGAAAAGCTGTTTACCGACCAGAGGCAGTTGGTGCTGGCCCGTTACCCCTCGCTGGCCGCCGATCACCTCGCCCAGTCCGCCAACGCTGAACGAACGGGCTATCTGTACAAGCAAGGTGCGTCACTCGGCCCCAGTGCCAACTCCCGTTTTTTGGGGGCATTTTCTCAACCCATTTTCCTCGCCACGGTCGTGTCCAACGCTCGGCTTGGTTGTGGTGGAGCAGGCGGGCTCGATCACCGACGATGGCAAAAGAGATGGTTCGTTTTGGTCGATGACTTCCTCTTCTACTACATTTCTCCTTCCGTACGTTCGCCCAACAATAACGTCCTTGATTCGTCTCATGATGCGCTACACGCTCTGATACTTTGATGTGTTTGTTCGCTCGATGTTGTTGGCTGAGCAGAGCGCAACACCAAAGGGCATCATCCGGCTGGACCGATTACGAACACAGCCGGCGCGGCCTCACGAGGATCCGGAGCGGGAGAACGCCTTCAGCCTCCCCGCCCAGAAGAAGCTCTACGTGCTCGCCGCGGCGTATCTCGAGGAGCGCGACGAATGGCTCCGTGTCATCAACCGTGCCAGCTTCTTCGTTACCAGCGCTGCGAAGAATGTATGATATATCATCGTGTTACAATAATGCAAAATAAATTAATAAATAATAAGAAAGAATAAATAATTTAACTCTTCGTGTGCCATTTCCTGGCCGTAACGAAAACCAACTCGCGCACAACAAGAAAAACGAAAGATCGAAGAGATTGAATCGGTGGTTGTTTTCCCAATTGGACGGTCATGGGAGTGAAGGGCAGCAGCGTGGAGCTGTTCGAGCTGTCCACCGAGGGCGTGGTGTTGGGCATCGGCCTCTTCGTCCTCACGCTGGCAATGATGATTGGGATCTGGTTCATAATGAAGGTGATTTCGCCCGAGCCGTTCACCTTCTACACTTTCCCTGGCCGCCTCTACACATTCCGTGTTGTCTCAGAGACCTCCACCCGCCTGGTGGTCACCAACACCTTCAGCGCCCTGCTCATGTGGCCCCTCGGTTCGCGCCCCTCTTTAGCTTTTTAATCGATTTATTAAACATTGTTTTTTTAAATATATTTTTATCATTCGTTATTAATCTGCCTATAATACCTTTTTATGATATAGTAATTCAAAAAATAAAAATAATGACAAACAACCAACCGTGGCGTGGTGGAGCAGGGGTACTCCTGTTCGGAGGGCTGATGGGCATCCTCATCGCGGCGCTGATGACGACGCATCTGTGGTTGTTCTCCCTGTCGGTGATCAACTTCTGGGTGTGGTGGACCTACCTCTTCTGCGTTGGCCAGCGCTTCACGTTCGACGGCGGCGCTGGCACGCTCACCGTGTCGGCCTCTTGGATGGGCGTGCCAGTAATCGGCAGTCGGCAAGTGATCCCGCTGCTCGCCGTGGGCAAGTGCAAGCTGGAGCAGCGCCAGCGAATCGAGAAGGGCTGGCCAACGCCCTACTACGCCGTCGAACTCCAGCTCCTGGAGCCGCTCGCAGGCACGCTCTTCATCACCAAGAAGAAGGTGAGCCTCGAAAAGATACAACCGTTCGTCGACACCATCAATCAGTTCCTCTCCTCTTGCCGAAGTTACCAAACATGATTCTCGTTCTGCCACCAGCCATGCCTCAAAAGAGGATCTGTACAACCACACAAGCCCAGCTTCACGCAGTCTTACATCCAGCGCATGATTTTACTTCAAATTTATAATGCTTGTGCTGTGAGGCCATGAGGTTCTTGGGAGTATAATGGCGATGCAGCAGAGGCACATGTTGCAGGCTGATGCATAAAGCATGAAGATTCCTCCCAGCCTGGCCCATGGGGCAGCATTGCGTCTGGTCCTGTTTATTCCAATGCGCTGATATGGCCAGGGAGGGGACCCACGACCGCGACCAACGTTGGCCGTGAGGACGATGGAGAGCGGTGAACGGGGTTGAAAAGGCGGTCTGGCGCAGGTACAGAAGGCTAGTCAGGTAAGTGCCGTCAGCGCGTCGCGGCGCCATGGGTCGGGACGAGGGCGTGGGGCCCACCACAGGAACATGCCACCACGTAGCTCCCTCCTGCAACCCTCGAGGTCCTCGATGCCGCCGGCGGCTTCCTCATCGTTGCTTCTTGCCTATCTGCTCTCGCGACTTGGCGTGTACCTCATCTCGGCGTTCGGGTTGGGGTTCGTCGAGACCAGTTCCTCTCTTGCCGCACAATAAATATCACCAAACATGATGAACGCAACAGCCTGCCCCACCACGATGCTCGATGCTCATCAATCACCTGCCCCTTTGCCCTTTTCCCTTCGTGTACCGACACGCCACCTGTTGTCTTTCTACTGCTCTGTCGTTACAAAATAGTCGTCGCTGGGCAAGACGCAATGCGCGTGAGTGGTGTGCTCAACAAAGGAACACCGTTCCACGACTTATCGGATGGCCCTGTGCGATTGTGTGCGAGAGGCTGTGCGCGGTGCGGGCATGTGGAGTGTGCCACCACTGCGGACCATGCAGCGGCGGCGAGCGTACACTGAATACACGCTCGTCCCTATTTCGCTGTGATCAACAGCACCCTCCTGTGACCGTGCCTCTTTTGGGTGCGGCTCCTTGAGTCCCAAGCCTGCCCCGGATTCGAGCGAATTCTCGAGTGCGACAACGCCACAGCCTGCGGGCGAGATAGCCCCGATTGTCACCCACGACCAGCATACCCCTCAACTTCAGATACCCCCCCCCCCATACCGTGAGGCGTTTTTACCGTTCCAGGCACATACGCCATTCCCCACTTTGACCAAAAACCTGAGAGGGACGACACAACGGGCCCTACTGCCACAAGGTGCGCCCTCCTGCGGCCGCGAGGTGGACAGCCACCTTAAAATTTCCGCGGCTCGGGGGAGCTCAACTGGCTGGGCTTCCGACAACACGAACTTTCCGTCGTCAATTTCCATTTATTTGGCTGTTTTTTCCGCGCACCATTTTTTGTAATTATTTATTTTTCACCCACACCCCGCGAAACAGAGAACGGCTAGATCGATCACACACCCAGCGCGCAAAGACTTGATAAAATAGGAGCGGGCGCAGGAGATTTGTCAAATTATAGAACCGCGCCCCAAGCATAGACTAAACGAAGGAATGAAGGAGCGAACCAACCGGACACGAGAGCTGCAGCGCTGGGAAGGCGGCGGACGACCGTCTATTGCCTCCGTGCACTACAACTGCCGTGCCCACGCTACTGGTAATCCGCCCCTGCCACCATCAGGTCCTCTTTTAAACCACACCCCATTCATTCAAAGGCTCTTCGACCACACACATGGCTTAGTTACCATTTCTTTATAATTATCTCTGCTTGTCACTCCTTTTCATCGATCCGTGGTATTGACCACGGTGAACACCAACGTGAGCAATGCGAACGGAGGGAGACGTTGGCACCCCCAGCCTGAGCACACGGCGTGGGGTCAATCGTGGAGTAGCGCCACTTTTCATTTAGTTTACCTTGGTTTAATAATAATCGCCCGTGATGTTGAGTTTGTTCATTTCAATTCAAATGAAAACCACCACTAAAAAAATCAATCTGCACACCATGCGCAGACGTTGACTGCGATGCGCACATGCAAGATGTGGAGGACGCCACGAGCCCTCGATTTTTGCTACATTCGCCCACCACCAGCGAAGAGGAGCGAATGACATCTGCCCAGGCCTCCGCCGACGGAGTTGCATCGGCCGCGGTGCAGACGGGTCCCATCAACGGCGGCAGCAGCGGGAGCGATCGTGAAGTGACGCGATCTACAGCGGTCCATCTTCATCTCCATCCCCATCACCATCCTCATGATCACCATCTGCATAATCTGCAGCTTCACCATCATCACCACGGTGGCCACCTCAATCTCGCGGCCCAGCCTCTCCCCTCCGACGGCGGAGTGAGCGACGAGTCGGGAGATGAGAGCGACCGCGCAACCGCCGACGGCGGCAGCGGCAGCGACAACGATGACGACTCCCACCTCCAGGGCAGCAACTCTGACGACGACGACACCAACAACAATGATGACAGCAGCAATAACCACGGCCGTGAAAATGACGACAGTGATGACGAAGAAGATGACGACGACGACGACGACGACGACGGTTATCGTCAGGCCGACGGCCGACACCACCGCCGTCGACGCAACAACGCAGCGGGATCGTCGAGGTCCTCCGGGAAGAGCTCGGCGTCGCTGCTGCCCCTGCCGGCTCCCACCACCACCTCCACCACCACCACCACCTCCTCGTCCTCCTCAGGACAGCACTACGTACGCAGCCTCGCCCCCCTCCCCCACTCTCTCGCCGCGGCGTGCCATCTTTTTTGACGACATCGTGGTCGTTGCGCGGTGTAGGGCGCGTCGATGTGCTATGGCACGACGCCTCTGCGGCTGATGGGCCCTCGCTTCGCCGACGTGCCGCCGTGGCTCCGTGATTCGGCCGAGCGCGGAAAGGACGACCTGCCCTCGTACGCCGGCCCTCCCCCATTTCCCCCTCGTTCTCGCCTTAATTGCATTCATCGCATTCCTCTCCAAAACTCAAATGAAACACGTGTTGTAATTGGTTTCGTTTCGGACCCAACGCCGCAGGCTGCACGACGAGATCATCTCGTTCTGCAAGTGGGTGTCGCCGTCGGCCGAGGAGAAGCAGATGCGGGAGGACGTGATCGCGCGGATATCCAAGGTCGTGGAGACCCTCTGGCCCAGCGTGCAGCTGCGGGTGTTTGGATCGTGCGCGACCGACATCTACCTGCCCACCAGCGACATCGACCTCTGCATCATGGGCGCCAACGCCTGTAGCTCATCGCCCATCGACGAGCTCGCCTCGGCCCTTCGCCGGCGCTCCATG
>JANDJZ010000900.1:0-13364 GCA_027943245.1 Acanthamoeba sp. SK_2022b | reverse complement strand
GGTAATGGCTCGCTCGGCGCACTTGGTCGTGAGATCGTGCGTTCGAGTCCCACCCAGCTGTAACGGCCCCTCCCGACTCTCCTTTTTTTGGCCTGTCCTGTTTGGGCCTACCGGGTGCCCTCTTGAAAAAGAGGCAAAGAAAACATTTTTCGTTCACAGTGCAAAAAAGGCAATGCCAAAAAAGCAAACTGAAACGCCAAAGAAAAGGGTTGATGAAAAACATTTTGTTGCCCACAAAGGGAAGCATAACAAAAAAGGACAAGGCCAAAAAAGGAGAGGCGGGAGGAGCCGTTACAGCTGGGTGGGACTCGAACGCACGATCTCACGACCAAGTGCGCCGAGCGAGCCATTACCGCTGGCGGGTTCCCTTGTTTTACAGCTCCTTTTCTCTCCTTAGCCACCCCTTTTCGACGCACGATTCTGCTGGTTTCCCTGCGCTCACAGGCTGCTTTTTGGAGCATGATGCGTAGTCCAGGCGGCACATTACGCACAGACTACGCATGCGGGAGAGCAAGCTCGCCGCTTTGCTCCACCGCTGGGCACGCTCTCAAACGGCCACCAGGTTATCCTCAGTCCCCCTTTGACTTGCTTTCCAGCATGTTTACAGGTGGATTGATCTGTCTCGTGCAAGCAGCCCTGTTTTATCTGTTGGATGAATGTAATTTATTGGATATGTGCGCCTCCCTGACGCCACCAGCACACTCGCCCAGGCGAATCTCATGCAGAGAGGCGCAATACCAACGTACTACCAACATTGCCACGTACGCGGACGCCCTAGAAATAAATGTAAAACGAATTTTTATTAATAAAATGATATAAAAAAATATATCTTCCATTTTTGCGCTACCAACGAGCTGGCTGCTGGGTGGCTGGGTGGGGCGTCAAGGAGGCGAACGTGTTGGATGGGCCGCAGCGGGTTGTTGTGGGTCCACGGGTGGATGGACGTAAAGTCCAGCGCGTCCACCAGCACTGCCACGTCATCCACCTTGGCCTCGGCATCGCGTTGCTCTGCACGCGCGTGCAGCAACAGCGAGACTCGCGAAATGAGCGGAGGGGGGGGAGAGAGAGAGCGACGTGCCGGCGATGAGGGTGTGCACGAGGGCGGTCACGCCGAGGACGCGGAGGAGGCGCGCCACAAAGACCGACTCCTCGCACGAGAAGCCCTCCAGGGCGTTCTTGTGCAGCACCACCACGCGCTGACCGCCGGCCAGCGTGCCCACCACCACCTCGCCCTGCCGCGCTGTGGTTGGTTGGCGAGGCCACAGTCGAGAGACACGAGCACGCACACGCACAGGCGCGCGGGGGGGACAAGATGTGAATCGATCTACGCCAGCGAGATGCCGCCGGTCGCGCAGTGGCGGGGCGCCCCGTGGCTCGGCGCAAAATAAAGGCCCACGTCGGACAGCGTGTTGCCCTCGCCCGCTCCTTGCCGCGCGCACGGGGTCAGGTGACACGCCACACATACACGCGCTCAGTCCGCCACCGCGGCGGCCGCCCACGAGGAGCGGTTGAACGAGCTGGTCAAGCGGCGCCAGGAGATGGTGCGGCTGGAGACCAAGCTGAAGGGCCTGGAGGAGGCCCTTGCGCCGAACGCACCTAGCTGCGGCGGCTGGAGAGCCAGCTCCCGCCTGCCGCCAGCCGCTTCACCACCCTCATCGCCACCCAGTCTGTGCGTAAAATGCAGCATGGACAAGGAAAACCAGCAGCTTTGGTGGTGCCGAATCGTGCGTCGAAAAGGGGTGGCTAAGGAGAGAAAAGGAGCTGTAAAACAAGGGAACCCGCCAGCGGTAATGGCTCGCTCGGCGCACTTGGTCGTGAGATCGTGCGTTCGAGTCCCACCCAGCTGTAACGGCTCCTCCCGCCTCTCCTTTTTTGGCCTTGTCCTTTTTTGCACTACCATTTATTTTCCTTTCCCTCTTTTCTTGCTCTTGGCCAAAAGAAAACCGAAGATAAGAAAACGAAGAAACCGGCCAGCCCAGCACAGTCGCACCAGGTCTGCTCTGGAGCGATCGTTGTAGGAGTTGATGTGAACGGCGCAATGCAGGACGAACAAGTGCTTGCATTCACGCATTATCGACCTGGACCGCGCCATTCAGGCCGCTAGCACGAACGCACACGCACACGCACACGCACTCGCACACCAAAGCACAGGGGAGGGGTAACGTACAGGTAGGCGGACGGGTATTGGGCAGTGTGCATGTGCCTTCAGTCGGCGTAGGTCTCCTCCATGGAGAGCTACACGTTCATCGCCGCCTGGCCGCCCTCCACCTCGGCGAGCATTGAGGGCACGCGTAAGTAAAAGCAGCAAGAGAAGAGTCAGCTGTGCAGGTGGAGGCAGCATTGAGCTGGCGGCGATCCGCCGACTAACTCCTGGCGGTCGGACGCATGACCAGCTCGACTGGCCATACTAACGCTTATTGGGCCCTCGATGTTGTTTGTACTGACAGTCCCTCATCGCCACCAAGTCGTCGACGGCCCTGCTGCAGCTGCGCGACGAGCAGCTCGCCGCCAAGGCCGCCAAGGAGCGCCGGAAGCAGGAGCGTACGGACAAGAAGAAGGCCCAGGAAGCCAAGCGGTGGCCTGACGCCTCTTCAACGCCCAGGCTTACACCCTACCCACCTGCACTCACCACGCGCATTGCTCACATTCCAATGCGCCACGCATTCCTTGCGATCCCGCGCACAGGCTGCAGGCGGGCGTGGCCAAGGCGTTTGAGGCGCAGGGCGTGAAGGCGAGCGAGGCCTCCTACATGGCCTTCCAGGGGCCCTCGCTCCCGAGCAACGCCGAGGCGCCACAAGATCGGCTGCCCCCTCGTCGGCACCGCCTCTCTGTATGCTCTCTCTCTCTGTCTCTCTCGCTTTATGTCTCCCGTGTCGCTTGCGGACATTCGCTACGTGCTCGCTACTCACTCGCCGCCATTCCATAGCGGCCTCGTGTATGCCTCACTATCGAACTCTCACTTCTCTGTTGCGGACATGGCCTCTCCTAGTGAGCAAGGTGCACGTGAGCAAGGCCATCGAGTCCCTCCTGGCCGCCCACCCGCCCTCGCCCGCCCAGCCCTGGCAAGAGGCCGCCGACCTCCCGGCCAGCATCTACAAGCAGCAGCAGGTAGACCACGCAACCGAACACGCTCGCTCGCTGCTGCCTTCTCGATATGGTCGTGTCTAATGAAACGAAACGCGCGGCAGGTGACGCCTCATTTGGCGCGCCCGATCACGCAGGGCGTGTTCGAGCATGGCCGCCTTCTCCGCACGAGATAGATAAATCCACTTAAACACGCTGGAAAGGGCAGGGAATCAAGTCAAACTGAGGATACCCTGGTGGCCGTTTGAGAGCGTGTCCAGCGGTGGAGCAAAGCGGCGAGCTTGCTCTCCCGCATGCGTAGTCTGTGCGTAAAATGCAGCCTGGACAAGGAAAACCAGCAGCTTTGGTGGTGCCGAATCGTGCGTCGAAAAGGGGTGGCTAAGGAGAGAAAAGGAGCTGTAAAACAAGGGAACCCGCCAGCGGTAATGGCTCGCTCGGCGCACTTGGTCGTGAGATCGTGCGTTCGAGTCCCACCCAGCTGTAACGGCTCCTCCTGACTCTCCTTTTTTGGCCTTGCCCTGTTTTGGGCCCCAGGAAATGTTTTTTCAAACCGCAGGTTTTCCTTCACCCTTTTCTTTGTTGCGTAAAACAAAAAAAAGCATTTTTCGAGCCAAAACAACCAAGCTTACCGAGGGTAGAGATCGCCTTTCTATTAGCCTTGCTGCTGGGCGACTAGTGGGTGTCTGAGTGCGCATGAGAACACGTGGTGGAAGGGCATCTTCGTGCCAGCCAACAAGATAAAAACAGCACCAGTTCCTTTTGCTCTGGAGCGGTCGTTGTATTCAGGCATTGCGTAAGCAAGCACGATCACACACACACACACACACACACACACACACACACACACACACACACACACACACACACACACACACACACACAAGCACAGGGGAGGGGTAACATACAGAGAGGCGGATGGTTATTGGGCGGTGTGCATGTGCCTTCGGTCGGGGAAGGTCTCCTCCATGGAGAGCTACATGTTCATCGCCGCCTGGCCACCCTCCACCTCGGCGAGCAGTGAGGGCATGGACCGGTAGGCGTCAGGGCTGCCACCCGCGCGCTGGCTCCAGGCGGGCGTGGCCAAGGCGTTCGAGGTGCAGGGCGTGAAGGCGAGCGAGGCCTCCTACATGGCCTTCCAGGGGCCCTCGCTCCCAAGCAACGCCAAGGCGGCCATCGCCCACAAGATCGGCTGCCCCCTCGTCGGCGCCGCCTCTCTGTACGCGCGCTCTCTCCCTCCCTCCCTCCCTCCCTCCCTCCCTCTCTCGCTTTATGTCTCCCGTGTCCCTTGCGGACATTCGCTCCGCTACTCACCCGGCGCCTTTCCATTCCATAGCGGCCTCGTGTGTGCCTCGCGATCGAACGGCATCTCCGTGCTGGGCCTGGCGCAGCCTGCCGTGCTCAGCAAGGGCACATGTACGCGCTTCTCGACTCGCACTATTTTCTCCTTCATTTATCTCTCTGTTGCTGATGGGGTGAGCAAGGCCATCGAGTCCCTCCTGGCCGTCCACCCGCCTCGCCCGCCCAGCCCTGGCAAGAGGCCGCTGACCAGCATCACAAGCAGCAGCAGGTTGGGCATGCTCGCTCGCTCCTGCCATTGGCGATATAGTCGTGTCAAATGAAACGAAACGCGTAGCAGGTGACGCCTCATTTGGCGCGCCCGATCATGCAGGGCGTGTTCGAGCACGTCGCCGCTGGCAGCTGGCCATTGGCCTCACTACTGACACTGCACGCACTGTGCGTGCGCTGCTCTCTTCCTCTCCATACGCGTGTGGAATATTTTATGATTATTTTTTATGATTATTTTTCTCTGGGCGTCCATACGCGTATGTGAGAGTGGTCGCCTAGCTCTCTGTTGGTAGCACAACGTTGGTATTGCGCCTCTCTGCATGAGATTCGCCTGGGCGAGTGTGCTGGTGGCGTCAGGGAGGCGCACATATCCAATAAATTACATTCATCCAACAGATAAAAACAGGGCTGCTTGCGAGCAATCCACCTTTAAACATGCTGGAAAGAGGGAATCAAGTCAAAGGGGGACTGAGGATACCCTGGTGGCCGTTTGAGAGCGTGTCCAGCGCACAGCGGCAAGCTTGCTCTCCCGCATGCGTAGTCTGTGCGTAATGTGCCGCCTGGACTACGCATCATGCTGAAAAAAGCAGCCTGTGAGCGCAGGGAAACCAGCAGAATCGTGCGTCGAAAAGGGGTGGCTAAGGAGAGAAAAGGAGCTGTAAAACAAGGGAACCCGCCAGCGGTAATGGCTCGCTCGGCGCACTTGGTCGTGAGATCGTGCGTTCGAGTCCCACCCAGCTGTAACGGCTCCTCCTGACTCTCCTTTTTTGGACTTGTCCTGTTTTGGCAAATGTCGCAGCGCAGGTTTTCCTTCACCCTTTTCTTTGTTTTCGTTGCCAAAATTCCGGACCATCTCGGCATAGGCGGTGATTCGCCCCCGTGCCGCGACCTGGTCCTTCAGCACAACGCTGCGGGTCCTCTCGTGCACTTCCCAGCTCTCGCTGCTCAGGAATGCTAACTGGGCCCTCTCCAACTTGTGCCGCGGCAAGCCCCAGCCGCCCTTCGAGCTCGTCAGTCCCGCTCTCCCTTCCCTCGCGCGTCTCCTCTACTCGAGTGACGTGGAGGCGCTTGGCGATGCTTGCTGGGCTGTCCCATCTCTCCGACGGCGGCAACGACAGGATCCAGGCCGTCACCGAGGCTGGCGCCTGCCGCCGCTTGGTCTAGCTCCTCCAGTACGTCCACGACCTAAGGCCCTACGACTGCATGCACGCAGGCTGATCAACAGACGAGCCTTTCCCTCTCCTCCAGGCATCCCTCGTACACCGTGGTGGTGCCCGCCCTCAGCGCTGTGGGCAACATCGTTACCGGTGACGACGCTCAGACCCAGTGCATTGTCAACAGCGCGGGCCGTGCTCCTCGTCCTCATCGTAGGCCTCGCGCCTGGGGTGGCCGTGGTTGCCGCTCGCGCGCTCCGACGTGCCGTAGTCCTGCAGAGACACCACACACACACACACACACACACACACACACACACACACACACACACACACACACACACACACACACACACACACACCCGCGAGTGAGTCAGTCAGCGAGCCGACACCGACGCGAGGGTCCAAAAGAAGGTTCGTTACCTGAAGGAAGGCCTCCTCGTACTCGCCCATGTGCAGAGGCGGCAGGGGCTCGGGGTTGGGCGAAACTGTTTGCAGCACCTGCGCGCGCGTGAGCGTAGCGAGTGTGAGGGGGTCGCCGTTTGTTGATGTTTGTTTGTATGTTCGTTCGACGGGTGGGTTGTGCGATACCTTGGCGGCGTCTGGGGAGATGGCTTCGGGGAACTTGATGTTGAACTTGATGATGAGGAGGCCCTTGTCAAAGGGCTGCTTCCACATGGGCACGCCCTCGCCGGGGATCTCCTTGACGTCGCCCGGCTTGATGATCTCGCCCGGGTTGGACTTGACCAGCAGCGTGCGGCCGTCGAGGTGGGTGAGCACGAACTCGAAGCGCACAGGGCCTCGAAGAGCGTGATCTCATGCTCCACCAGCAGATCGGCGTCGCTGCGCTTGAACTTAGGGTGCTCGGCCTCCTGCAGCACGATGATCACGTCTCCCGGAACACGTCCGGCTGTCACACTCACGCACACACGCACAGAGAGAAGAGAACAGTGAGCATGGGCACCGTGTGCTGTTGTAAAAGGAGAAGGAGGAGGGCGAGGACAATACTTCCTGGTCGCCTTCGCCGGTGAAGACGATCTTCTGCTTGTGCCGCATGCCCTTGTCGATGCGGATATCTAGCACCTTCTCCTCCTGCACCACCTTGTTGCCGCGGCACTACTTGCAGCAGTCCTTCTCCTTGATCACCTCGCCCTGCCCTCGGCACTATGTGCACACGCTCCGCAGCTGCTGCACCATCCCGGGGCCAGCTGTCGCAGCGTCACCTTCACTCCGCTGCCCTTGCGTCCATCGCACGCCTTCACCACGGAGTCCGGATTCTTGCCTCCCTTGCTGTGGATTTGAACAACACAACCAACCAACAACAGACATGTCGTCAGTTCAGAGTCTCAGAGACTTCAAAGCAACGAGGTGGTCGAATTGGAGGGAGGGGAGAGCGCACCCACTTCAGACGGCAGCTGACGTTCTTGCGGAGGGCGAGCTTGGTCGTCTTGCCGTTGTAGAGGTCCTCCAGCGATACCGAGTTCTACTATTCGGCATGCTGCTGCGCGAGTAGGGGTGGGCGTTGGAGTGCGCATGATGGTAATCTTCGGGCCAACAGATTGATACGCACCAGGTCTGCTCTGGAGCGATCGTTGTAGGAGTTGATATGAACGGCACAATGCAGTACAATTTGCATTCGCGCATGATCGACCTGGACCGCGCCATTCATGCGTAAGCACCCACGAACGCGCGCGCCCGCGCGCGCACGCACGCACGCACTCACACGCACGCGCACGCACACGCACACGCACACGCGCACGCACACGCACACGCACACGCACACGCACACGCACACCAAAGCAAAGGGGGGATGTAACGTATAGTTAGGCGGACGGTTGTTGGGCGGTGTGCATGTCGGCGTAGGTCTCCTCCATGGAGAGCTACACGTTCATCGCCGCCTGGCCGCCCTCCACCTCGGCGAGCGGTGAGGGCATGGACCGGTAGGCGTCTGGGCCTACCACCCGGTTGACCAGCTTCCATGAAAGGGCACTACCTGAACGCCTCACATCGCGCAATGCTTGTGAGCTTCGTTGCGCATGAGCAAAAGTAGCAAGAAAAGGGTCAGCTGTGCAGGCGGAGGCGGCACAGAGCTGGCGGCGATCCGCCGACCAACCCCTGACAGCCAGTCCGGACGCATGACCTGCCCGACTGGCCATACTAACGCTTACTGGGCCCTCTATGTTGTTTGTACTGGCCCGTCGACGGGTACGCTGGTCTTGCGTGTAGCGGCCAGCTCGCTTCCCGCGCGCACTGCGTCACCAAACAAGTGCGTGTAGCGCGCTCGTCTTGCGTGTAGCGGCCAGCTCGCTTCCCGCGCGCACTGTGTCGCCAACAAAGTGCGTGTAGCGCGCTTGTCTTGCGTGTAGCGGCCAGCTCGCTTCCCGCTCGCGCGTACGGTGTCGCCAATAAAGTGCGTGTAGCGCGCTCGGCTTGCGTGTAGCGGGTGTTTCCCGCGCTTGGCGGTCGCCTGCAGGCGCAGGCAAAGTGCACCCGAACGCCTTCTTAACACAAGTGCAGACTATAAGTAGCGGCGTCCTTCTTTGTGTTCAACACTCGCCGTCGTAACAACACAAACCACAAGCAACCTCCTGCACCTCAACAGCAACACCAGCCATGGACAACCACCCTGCCGACGTCACTCAGCTGTTGCTTCTGGTACGTTCGTATCTAAGAGAGAGCCGAGCAGCTTAAGAGAGCTCTGACGTTCTGCTTTAGAATGAAGAGTCGCTACGCAATGTGCTGGCCCGCAAATACTTGGGTAAGTGCAAGTGCACTGATATGGCCAAGCAGCCCCGCGATGGCATCCTTTGCTCTACGTTTTTCAAGGCAGATAAACCAGTCTACGCCAGAGCACTGCAGGATTGCTTTGCCATCCCGTATGTTATCCTACACACTTTCTTCTTGGTTTAAGTGTAGCGCAATTTACGTGCGTGTAGGTTGGACCGGTCCCTTGTGCAGTCTCAGACGGTTGCCCCGGCCATCATGAAAAGGCTCCATGAACTGCAGAAGGAGGGCAGGCTCCAGAAACTCAAAGTGATATATGTGGTCTGTACTTTGAGCGAGTGGGGGTACACACATCCCCAGCCACACGCATTGTTGTCTTGCAAGACTAATCGGGCCTGTGTTACAGAGAACTTGCCCACCTCTACCACAGAAGTCTGAGCAATGACCGTGAAAGAGTTCAGCAGCTCCGTCAGCAGTTGGCCAATGCTAGCTCGGGTGGGCTTCTGGATCCTTTCCTCTTCAACGCGGCTAAGGCTGGCCAAGCAGAGCTGGCGTTGCTTGAAAGCCGGATGTACATTCTTCCTTCCAGCCCTTCAGCTCGACTGTGTTTACATTGACTTGCTTCTTCTCTTCTCCAGTGCTCTGCCCGACTTATGCCATGCATTGGTGGACTCCATCGGCATGCCGCAGGCAGTACCCTGTATGCTCCGTTCTCCTCCCGTTCACACTGTGCTGTCCACAACTACTCACACATGACCTGCAGGCATGCATGTCATTTGCGACCACCTTTTCCGCAACCTCAACTGAAGAACGCCCGGGCCAGACTGGAGACCGCACGCTCGCAGCACTGATTCAACACGGCCGCTTCTTACCGCTGTGTGCGATGTCATCTTCTTGTTTAACATGATAAAGTCTTGCCCGCGCCTTTTAATGATGCTAAAGTTCTTCTCCACGAAGAGGTGATGTAATGACACCCGCTGCCCCGCCAGTCGTGTTCCATGTCAGTAGACGTTACATGCTACAGGTCGCCCAGTGTCGCCGTGCTTGGGTGGCCGCTGCTGGCGGTGATGTTCGACTTGCGCTTGGCTTCCTTGGCCTTCTTCTTGTCCGCACGCTCCTGCTTCCGGCGCTCCTTGGCGGCCTTGGCGGCGAGCTGCTCGTCGCGCAGCTGCAGCAGGGCCGTCGACGACTTGGTGGCGATGAGGGTGGTGAAGCGGCTGGCGGCAGGCGGGAGCTGGCTCTCCAGCCGCCGCAGCTCGGTGCGTTCGGCGGCAAGGGCCTCCTCCAGGCCCTTCAGCTTGGTCTCCAGCCGCACCATCTCCTGGCGCCGCTTGACCAGCTCGTTCAACCGCTCCTCGTGGGCGGCCGCCGCGGTGGCGGACGGCGAGGCGCCGCCCTCGGTCAACGTCGCGAGCGTGACGGCCGGCGTGCTGCTCTCGGAGGGGGCAGGGCCACTACTGGCTGCAGCCTTGCTCGCTTTCGAAACGGGCGCGCCGAGAAGCTCGGCCACGCTCTGGGACTTGTAGAAGATGCGCGATGCGGCCTCGACTTGCTTTTTCTCATCGTCGTAGTCATCCTCGTCGTCGTCGATGGTGGTTTCCTCCTCCCATTCCTCTCCTTCATCATCCACGTCGTCCAGCTCCCCTTCGTCTTTCGATTTCGAGGCGCTTCGCGAGAGGCTCTTGCCTTGACGCTTCTTTTGATCGGAGTCGCCTCCGTTTCGGGGCGAGCGGGGGGCCAACCGATTCCCGACCCGAGAATCGAGGCTCAATCCAGCCATGGCGGCAGCATTCGCCTTATGTTGACGTCTCGCGTGCAACAAATCGCCCACCGTTTCTCCTCCCGATTCCATCTTGTGTGCTGGGCTCAATGAGAGAAAAAAACGCTGTTTTGAGTTATTGAAAACTAATTATATAATTATGTAATTATAACACAGCGCAACCGTTGCAAGTTTTGTCAACTCGATCGCGGGTTACCAGGTGGTCGACAACAGGGCAGGAGCCGCCGGTTCGAACCTCGCCGAAATCAATCATCCATTGTTATCGTAGCACGGCACAGCAGACAAGGAACACCGGTCCTTTGACACTATCACAAGCATGAATACCTCGACCTACGAGCAGCGCCCCGTATTCATCCATGGCGGCACCGTGGTCAACGACGACCGGTGCGCCTCCAAGCTGACGCATTTCGCCACATTTTCGATTTTTGTAACCCGGGGATCGGGGGTGTTGCAGGGAGTGGAGAGCGGATGTGTTGGTGGAGGCAGGTCTGGTGAAGGCCGTAGGTCTCGACCTCGACGTCCCGGCCGACGCCCTACGCCTCGACGCCACCGGCAAGTTTGTGCTACCTGGTGCGTCGCCCCTCCTCCTTTCCCTTTCCCCCCTTGACCGCGTAGCGTCAGCCTCACACTGGAATACAACGTACAATGTTGTCCCCCCCCCACGCCAGGCGGCATCGACACGCACACGCACATGCAGCTGCCCTTCATGGGCACCGTGGCCGCCGACGACTTTGACATCGGCACTCAGGCCGCCGTCGCTGGAGGCACCACCATGATCCGTACCGATCTCTCTCTCTCTCTCTCTCTACTTCCCCTCTCCCTCTCAATCGACTCTCTACGCGAGCATTGGCTGACTGACCACGTGCTACTACTTGCTGCTACTCGTGCGCCGTGTTTGCCACCAACGCAGTTGACTTTGTGATTCCTCAGAAGGGCCAGTCGCTCGTGGAGGCCTACGACCAGTGGAAGCAGTGGGCCGACCCCAAGGTCAACTGCGACTACTCGTTTCACGTGGCCGTCACCTGGTGGAGCGACCAGGTCGCTCAGGAAATGCAAGTCCTTTCTGAGGTCGCCTCCCTCCCCAAAACTCTCCAGCACTCCTCCTCCTCCTCCTCCTCCGTCGTCTCGTTGCTGATGCTCGTAAGTGGTGGTTTGGGGGGGGCAATGCGCAGGAGAGGGGCGTGAACTCGTTCAAGATGTTCATGGCCTACAAGGGCGTGTTCATGCTCGAGGACGACAAGCTCTTCCACGCCTTTACCCGCTGCAAGGAGCTGGGCGCTCTCCCTCAGGTGCGCCACGGCGCCCCGTTTCGTCGATTTGCCTGCGCGTGTAGTGGCCCCGCGAACACTTGTTGTTCACTTCACTGCGCGTGTGGCGGCAGGTGCACGCCGAGAACGGCCACCTCGTGGCCGAGGGCCAGAAGAAGATGCTCGAGCTGGGCATCTGCGGGCCCGAGGGCCACCTGATGTCTCGGCCGGAGGAGGTCGAGGCCGAGGCCACGCACCGGGCCATCACCATCGCCGACCAGGTCAACGTGCCCATCTACATCGTGCACGTCATGTCCAAGGTACACACGGGCCCCGGTTGGTGGGGGAGGCGCTTGTCACACACGGTCGCTCACTCGCACGCACTGGCCATTGGGGAACGCGCGCAGGGCGCCGCGAGCAAGGTGGTGGACGCGCGCAAGCGGGGCAAGCTGGTGTACGGCGAGCCCATCGCCGCCGGCCTCGGCACCGACGGCACTCACTGCTGGCACCACGATTGGCGCCACGCCGCCGCCTACGTCATGGGCCCGCCCCTCCGGCCCGACCCCACCACCAAGGTATACAGCACAAGCGTGCACACGTGGCCTGGCATGCATGGAATGCACGTATGTATGTATGAATGGAATGAAATAGCTCACGCGCCAAGCGGTGTATACGCGACGCAGGAGTATTTGATGCGTCTGCTGGCCTCGGGCGACCTGCAGGCCGTGGGCACGGACAACTGCACGTTCAACGCCAACCAGAAGGCGCTGGGCAAGGACGACTTCACGCGCATTCCCAACGGCGTCAACGGCACCGAGGACCGCATGTCCGTCGTGTGGGACAAGGGCGTCGCCACCGGCGTCCTCACCCGCCCGCAGTTTGTGGCGGTGACGTCGTCCAACGCCGCGCGCATCTTCAACGTCTACCCGCGCAAGGGCCGCATCGAGGTGGGCGCCGACGCCGACATCGTGATCTGGGACGGCGACGCCAAGCGCACCATCAGCGCCAAGACGCACCACCACGCCGTCGACTTCAACATCTTCGAGGGCATGGAGGTGCGGGGCGTCGCCGTCACCACGCTCGTGCGCGGCCGCGTTGTGTGGACCGACGGCAAGCTCGTGCCGGCGCAGGGCTGGGGCCGCTACGTCCCGCGGCCGTGCTGGGGCCCGGCCTATGGCAGCGTGGCCCAGCGCGACGCCCAGCGAGCGCTCTACCACCAACCGGTCAAGCGCGAGCCCTACACGGGCCCGGTCATCCAGCTCTGAGACGGAGACATTTTTTTGCTTTTCTTTTGTATCCTTACAGAAAAAGAAATAGAAAAGCAAGAGAAATAATTAATGCAAGCAAATTCGGGATTGGTTGACGGGCAAGATTGCAGAGAGGCAACGACGAATCCTGGCGCTGTATCGAAAAATCAATGATTGCCCGTGGAAGGGACAAGATTCAGCGACGCTGGGCCACAGCTCAGGCGGCCTCTGCGTATACAAAGCGCAACGCTGCGCCACAAAGATCTACAGTCACCACAAGCCACAACACCCGTACTTCCTCAACCCTCTACTACCTCCATACACAATGCAGCAGCCTACTTGGGGAGCCCAGCGTCCTTGGTTTGCCTCCTACTACGGCACCGACTCGCAGCTCATCAGCCAGATTCAAGGTGGGGGACCACATCCTTACCTTCTAGCCAACTGCAGTTGAAGACAAAAGAAACTAACTTGGGCAACTCACACAGCCTGGTTCAGCGCCATCGACACCGACAGGAGCGGACAGCTTGACCAGGCCGAACTGGGCCGCGCCCTTCAACAGGCC
>JANDJZ010000090.1:0-64969 GCA_027943245.1 Acanthamoeba sp. SK_2022b | reverse complement strand
CACCACCGTCATCGCCACCACCAGGACGTGCGTGACGTGCACCGCATGTCGCACATTCAGAAGGAGCTCATCCTGGCCGCCATCGACTCTGTCGACATGAGGGGCCACTCCTCGGGCGGCGCCGTCATCGTATACTCGACCTGCTCCATCCTCGTCGAAGAGAACGAGGTGCGCAGATCGCATGCTCGCTCCCCTTTCTTCTTCTTCTTCTTCTTCTTCTCTCCCCCCTCTCCTCTCTGTTCCGACTTTTCCGGTTGTGCGCGTGGCTGACCTCCTTGTGTGCGCCCCGCAGGCCGTCGTGGACTACGCCCTCAGGAAGCGGGCGGTCAAGGTCGTCCCCTCGGGGGTGCCCTTTGGCAAGCCCGGCTTCACGCGCATCGGCAGCAGGCACTTCCACCCCAGCCTCAAGCACGCTGTCCGGTACCTTTGCCCCCCCCCCCCAAACCACCCATCGACGCCAGTGTCTGGGCCGTGCGTGCGTGCGTGCGTGTCGGGTGGTCTGATTTCCCGCACGCGCAGAGTCTACCCGCACACGCACAACATGGACGGCTTCTTCGTGTGCAAGCTCATCAAGTACGACAACATGCCCGTCCCCATTCCTGCCAACGTCTCCGCCCCCGCCGAGGAACAGGAGGAGGAGCAGGAGCAGGAGAAGGAGGAGGTGGTGGTCGATGGCATGGACGTCGCCGACGTGGTGGGCGAGCAGCCCGTCGAGGAGCAGGCCGAGGCCGAGGCACAGACTTCAGAAGTGGCCACCAAGACGGCGGCCAATTCTTCCAAGAAGTCGCCCCGAAAGAAGAAGAAGAAGGCCAACAAGAAGAGCGGCGGCAAGTAGTCGTTGTGGGCAGCCGAACACAACACAATGAAAAGAAACCACCATAAATATTTTTGTCGACCATTAATTAATATCACGCCCATTATCCTAGCGGCCGCAACCCGAGATACGACGGCCGCAAGCCGAACAGTGTGTAACCCCACGCACACAAGGGCCAGCATCCAAGAAGAAGAGACAAGAAGAAGAAGAAGAAACGAAAAGCCTTTACACACAAGAGAGGAGGCCAGCAAAAAGCGGAAGATAACTTAACATTTTTTTTTACATAATGGCGACGCCCCACTCGAACGGAAGCGGAGGCGCGTCTTTATCGATTAAGAGCGCGGGGGCGGGGGCGCGAGGTTCGTGGTGCATGACCTCGGCGCGCGCCACGGTCGTGGAGGACTACACCCCCTCTCCGCACGACCTCGCCGCCCACGGGGTCGCAGGCGACGACGACCTAGACAATGGCAGCGGCCTGCTGACGCTGCGCGCCGGCCAGACGGTGACCGTCGTCGCCCAGTCGGACGACGGCTGGTGGCGTGTGGAGGAGGCGCACGCAGCCCGCCGGGAACCGGCCCAGACAGCCATCGAGGGCGCCCGCCCACCAGCCGTCGTCCGACTGGGCGACGACGGTCACCGTCTGGCCGGCGCGCAGCGTCAGCAGGCCGCTGCCATTGTCTAGGTCGTCGTCGCCTGCGACCCCGTGGGCGGCGAGGTCGTGCGGAGAGGGGGTGTAGTCCTCCACGACCGTGGCGCGCGCCGAGGTCATGCACCACGAACCTCGCGCCCCCGCCCCCGCGCTCTTAATCGATAAAGACGCGCCTCCGCTTCCGTTCGAGTGGGGCGTCGCCATTATGTAAAAAAAAATGTTAAGTTATCTTCCGCTTTTTGCTGGCCTCCTCTCTTGTGTGTAAAGGCTTTTCGTTTCTTCTTCTTCTTCTTGTCTCTTCTTCTTGGATGCTGGCCCTTGTGTGCGTGGGGTTACACACTGTTCGGCTTGCGGCCGTCGTATCTCGGGTTGCGGCCGCTAGGATAATGGGCGTGATATTAATTAATGGTCGACAAAAATATTTATGGTGGTTTCTTTTCATTGTGTTGTGTTCGGCTGCCCACAACGACTACTTGCCGCCGCTCTTCTTGTTGGCCTTCTTCTTCTTCTTTCGGGGCGACTTCTTGGAAGAATTGGCCGCCGTCTTGGTGGCCACTTCTGAAGTCTGTGCCTCGGCCTCGGCCTGCTCCTCGACGGGCTGCTCGCCCACCACGTCGGCGACGTCCATGCCATCGACCACCACCTCCTCCTTCTCCTGCTCCTGCTCCTCCTCCTGTTCCTCGGCGGGGGCGGAGACGTTGGCCGGAATGGGGACGGGCATGTTGTCGTACTTGATGAGCTTGCACACGAAGAAGCCGTCCATGTTGTGCGTGTGCGGGTAGACTCTGCGCGTGCGGGAAATCAGACCACCCGACACGCACGCACGCACGGCCCAGACACTGGCGTCGATGGGTGGTTGGGGGGGGGGCAAGGTACCGGACAGCGTGCTTGAGGCTGGGGTGGAAGTGCCTGCTGCCGATGCGCGTGAAGCCGGGCTTGCCAAAGGGCACCCCCGAGGGGACGACCTTGACCGCCCGCTTCCTGAGGGCGTAGTCCACGACGGCCTGCGGGGCGCACACAAGGAGGTCAGCCACGCGCACAACCGGAAAAGTCGGAACAGAGAGGAGAGGGGGGAGAGAAGAAGAAGAAGAAGAAGAAGAAGAAAGGGGAGCGAGCATGCGATCTGCGCACCTCGTTCTCTTCGACGAGGATGGAGCAGGTCGAGTACACGATGACGGCGCCGCCCGAGGAGTGGCCCCTCATGTCGACAGAGTCGATGGCGGCCAGGATGAGCTCCTTCTGAATGTGCGACATGCGGTGCACGTCACGCACGTCCTGGTGGTGGCGATGACGGTGGTGGTGGTGGTGGTGAGTGACGTGCCCCGAGCCACTCGCCACGCACGCGACATACAAGGAGGGGGGAGGGGGGGGGCACCTTCTGCGTCTTGACGGAGGGGTCCTTGGAGATGACACCGGAGCCCGTGCAGGGCGCGTCGAGGAGGATGCGGTCGAAGCCCCCCATCACGCGGGGGAACATGCGCCCGTCGTAGTTGGTGATCACCGTGTTGCGGATGCCCATCCTGTTGACGAGGCGCGGGAGGGCGAGTCAGGAGGGGGAAGGGGGAAGGGGGGAGGAGGTGAGCGTCGAGTGGCCGGGCGTGGCACCTGTGGACGTTGGCGACGACGGCCCTGACTCGCTCGGAGTGCTTGTCGTTGGAGAAGAGGACGCCGGTGTTCTTCATCATCTGGGCGATGTAGGTCGTCTTACCGCCGGGAGCGGCGCACATGTCGAGCACTCGCTCCCCGGGCTGAGGGTCGAGCGCCAGCACGGGAATGAACGAGGAAGCGCTCTGCAGCATGTACTGGCCAGTCAAGTACTCGGGAGTGGCACCTGTCGTTGGGGGGGGGTTAATGTCGACTCATTACGCCACCTTAAGGATAAAAGTAGCGAGCAAGCGAGGGGGGGGCAACGCCGAACCGATGGGGACAGGCGAGTCGTAGATTTGGAGGCCGACGTTGGACCACTTGGAGAGCGGGTCGAGGTTGACGCCGCGCTGGATGAGGGCCTGGGCGAGCTCCCTTCGCCTCGTCTTGAGGGTGTTGGTCCTGATGGTCAGAGGGCGCGGGGCCTCGTTGGCCTCGAAGAACTCCATCGCCTGCGCGCGTGGGAACAGGTGGGAGTCGTGAGCTCACCGACCTTCCACAGCTTGGCCCAGTCCAGCCATGGATCCATGCGGGGGGGGGCGCACCTCGTTGAGGGTGAAGAGGTTGAGGATCTTGGCGACCATCCACTCGGAGTAGCCGTAGTAGGCAGCGATGTCGTGCCTGAGCTGCGTGAGGTACTCTCGCCTCTGCCTGCCGGGCTCTCGCAGCTTGTTGAAGTTGTTGAGCACTCGAAGCACCTCGTGCATGTGAGTGCGCACCGCCTCCAGGTCCATGCCCATCAGGCTCTGCATGGCTGCGGCGCGCACGTCGGCCGTCAGCCACCAGAAATTATAATAATAATAATATAAATAAATTATAATGAAATAAATAATTATAATAAAGAAATAAATAGACCACGGAGGATGTGCGTACGCATGTCGCTGGCCTCGTCTTCGTCGCCCTCGTCCTTGGGCGGGAGGATGGGCATTTCGCTGGCCTCGTCGTCATCCTGGACGCTGTGCTGGAACTCGAGGGCAGAGAGCGCCTCGTCCTCCTTCTGTCGCTGGACGATCTTCTTGGCCTTCTTCTCCACCGCGAGCTCCTACGCGCACATATAGAGAGAAATATAAAAATAAAACAATGGAGTTGGTGGTCGAGTGAGACGGGAAGGCCAGCCTCGGACGGCCTTTGAACAAGGAGACGAGAAAGAACGAAGTGAACCTCTTCATCATCGCTGCCGCCAAGGAACTCGTCGTCTTCGGCACCGTCGCTCTCGTCGCTGTTGACGTCCGCTCCCTCGACTTCTTCAAACTCGCCGTTTTCCTCCTCGGCGTCTTCGTCCTCTTCGCCATCCTGTTCGCCATCCTCTTCAGCGTTCGAAGACTTCTTGCCCTTCTGTTCTTTTTCCTGTGGTGCAAGTACCAATAATCAGCTTCGTGCTCGAGAGGGAAGAATCTGGCCTAATTCATCTAATTGCAACGCATGCAAAAAGAATAAAATAATCTTAATTGCGTACCAGCATCTGGAGGAGCTCATCTCCCTCATCGCTCTCTTCGTCTTCCTCCCACAGGTTCTTCTTGGGGGGCGCTTGGCCTCCGGTAACGCTCTGCTTTACTGACTTGGACAAAAGGTTCTCCGCTTCATCATCGGAGTCGGCATCTTTCTTTCCCTTCTTTGCCACCTCTTTGGCCTTGCCCTTTGGCGACTGCTGCGCCTTCTGGGTCGCCGGCGATTTTGTGACCGGTGATTCTACCTTCCGCTGCTTCTTCGCGGGCGTGGCAGCCTTCTCCTGCTTGGCGGCCACGACGGCGTTTCCACCTCCAGTACTCTTCCTCTTCGGCATACTCCCTGCTCGAGATATTCAACTAATTCGATCGTCAAGAAAGAGCGATCTGAGATGAGCCGGCGAAGCTGGTCCGAACGGAAAGAGTCGGGAAAACAGGAAAAGGCCGCGAATGCCCGCATTCCATTCATTTTTATTTTAATTAAAATTTCAAGGCGACGTCGAAAGCCACCTTAACAACCCAGAGCGATTCTTTTTGCTCGGCCTGTTTTTCTCACTCGCGATTGACGCGGCCGGTGCATGCCATGCCTGCCTCAGCCATCTTTGTGCTCGATCTCAAGGTGCCGGCAACCACACAATTTGTGCACCTTCTGCAATTAGTGGGAGAGCGGATTTGTTTCATTTTTCCACGACTTGTATTAAGTCAACTTAAAACTTGTCATTACGCAGGGCAAAGTCTTGCTTTGGCGAGATTACAGAGGCGATGTGCCTCTTAACATAGCCGAACGCTTCATGAACATTATCATGGCCAAAGATGAGCAAGATGTTCGGCCGATTTTCGAGGAGGATGGCGTTACCTACATTTATGTCAAATACAAGAACCTCTACAGTACGTGCTTCTTATCCACCACTTGCTCCCCTCTTTTGGACTGTTAAATGTTCTCCCCGACAGTCATGACTGTCACCAAGCACAATGCCGACGCTGCCATGCTCCTGATTTTCCTCTACAAGCTCATTCAGGTATTTCCTGAGTACCTCGCAGTGACTGCAACAACTTCACTTGCCCCCTCCCCCCCAAACCATCATGCTTACCAACCTGCTTTGCACTCTTGCTCGTCAAGGTCTTCACAGCATACTTCCAAGAGCTGGAGGAGGAGAGTTTGAAGGACAACTTTGTAATCATCTATGAGCTTCTTGATGAGATGATGGATTTCGGGTATCCACAAGCCACCGACGCCAAAATCTTGCAAGAGTACAGCCCCCCACCTCAGTGCTTCTTCCTCTTCTTCCACCTTCCACCTTCCTCTTCCTTCTCCGTCTCGTTGCACGAGGCGAACGTGCACGCATCGCCTGGGGGGTGGCTCAACCGACATGCGTGCATCGCTCGCCATCGCCATTCGCTGACGGGTCCGTCGGGCATGTTGGACGCGCCAGGTTCATCACGCAAGAGTTCTACAAGATGGAGCAGCAGCCTCGCCCACCGCCCGCACTGACCACGGCCGTGAGCTGGCGCTCGGAGGGCATCAAGTACCGGAAAAACGAAGTCTTCCTCGACGTCATCGAAAACGTCAACGTTCTCGTACGCATACGCTCTCCCTCGCAAGGTCCCCGTTTTCGCACGCTGTCGCGATCTCTCTCTCTCTCTCTCTGTGTGTGTGTGTGTGTGTGTGTGTGTGTGTGTGTGTGTGTGTGTGTGTGTCTCCATGGCGTGGCGATCGGCGCTGACGCGCGTGTGTGCGTGTGTGTGCTACCATGGCAACGGTTGCGATGGTGCAGGTGGCGGCCAACGGCACGGTCCTGCGAAGCGAGATCGTGGGCAGCGTGCAGGTGAGGTCGTACCTGAGCGGAATGCCGGAGCTTCGCCTCGGACTCAACGACCGCGTCCAGTTCGAGTCCAACGCACAGCGGTCCCTCAAGAAGGGAGCCATCGAGATGGAGGACGTCAACTTCCACCAGTGCGTGCGCCTCTCGCGCTTCGACAGCGACAGGACCATCTCCTTCATCCCTCCCGACAAGGACTTTGAGCTGGTCCGTCGCCTTCTCCACCACCACCACCACCACCACCACCACCACCACCACCACCACCACCACCACCACCACCACCACCACGACGACGAAGCGAAAGCACTTCTCTTCCTCACTGCTCATCACAACAAAACGCGTTGTTGATGTGGTGGGTGGTGGCGGTGACAGATGTCCTACCGACTCAACACACAGATCAAGCCTCTGATCTGGGTCGAGGCGATTGTCGAGTCCCACGAGCGCTCGCGCGTGGAGTACCTCGTCAAGGCGCGCTCGCAGTTCAAGGCCCGATCGACGGCCAACAACGTGGGCATCTTCATTCCCGTGCCTCCCGACGCCGACTCGCCCAAGTTCCGGGTACACGGCCCACTCCTCTCGTTCGGTGTTTGCCTGCTTGCCTGCCTGCTCCCCTGCCCCCCCCCCCTCTGACGCGTTCTGCGCCGCAGGCCAACGTGGGCACGGTCAAGTACGTGCCGGAGCGGGACGCCATCCTGTGGTACATTCCCAAGTTCCAGGGCGCGCGCGAGTACCTCATGCGAGCGCACTTTGGCCTGCCATCGACGACCAGCGGTAACCCCCCCCCCCCCGTGACCTCCCTTTCCGCCGCTGCCGCGATCGCCTGACCACTCCCCCCCCCCCTCCTCCGTTTCCTTCGCCGGCTACGCCACGTGCAGAGGATCTGACGCAAGCCAAGCCGCCGATCACCGTCAAGTTTGAGATTCCATACTTTACAGTATCGGGCATCCAGGTCCGTTACCTCAAGATCATCGAGCGCTCCGGTTATCAGGTAAACATTTACACACACATACACACCTACCCTGCACCTCTGCTCGGCATCTGTACTGTTCGTTGACCATCGTTGGTTCGTTTTCCTCTTCCTCCTCCTCCCACTCTTCGCTCGCCAGGCACTGCCGTGGGTGAGGTACATCACAAAGAGCGGTGATTACCAACTCAGGCTGTCGTAGCCGTCGCCTCCTCTCCGCCCTGGCCCCGCCGTATCGAAGAGATCGCTCCCTCTCTCTTTGCTGTTAGTTTGCTCTTTTGTTTCTTTGTTTCCTTCTTTGTTTCTTCATAGAGTGTGTGCTCGCCTGCGTGTGCATTGCTTTCATTCCTCTCTCCTTTTTCGAAGGTAAACCCCTTTTCACCAATCGTGCACGACCAGAGCGCGTGTCCCTTGGTGCGTGTCCGTAGCCTCCTTTGGGCCCTTGCCCGCAGTAAGCAGCGTCGGCTTGCTTGAAGAACCATAAACCCACTCGAAGAAGAACAGCGAAAGGAGAGAGAGAGAGAGAGAGATGGACTCGTCAAAGGTGATCGTGTGCGACAATGGTACCGGGTTCGTGAAGTGCGGCTTCGCGGGCAGCAACTTCCCTGCGTCGATCTTCCCGTCGATGGTGGGTCGTCCCATCATGCGGTCGGAGGAGAAGGTGGACAACGTGGAGATCAAGGACATCATGGTGGGCGACGAGGCCTCCAAGCTCCGCTCGCAGCTTCAGATCACCTACCCGCTCGATAACGGCATCGTGCGCAACTGGGAGGACGCCGAGCACGTGTGGAACTACACCTTCATGGAGAAGCTCAAGGTCAACCCGCGCGACTGCAAGATCCTCCTCACCGAGCCCCCCATGAACCCGCTCGCCAACCGCGAGAAGATGGTCCAGGTCATGTTCGAGAAGTACGGCTTCAAGGCCGCCTACATCGCCATCCAGGTAACCAGGGCCTCTTCCTGTTGTTGTTCCTTTCTCTCTTTCTTCTTTCCCAACGATGAACTTGCCATAAGCAAGCTGGCTCTTGGACACTCGCATAATCTGACATTGTCCCATCGATGTCCAGGCCGTGCTGACGCTGTACGCGCAAGGCCTGCTGACGGGCGTGGTGGTGGACTCGGGAGACGGCGTGACCCACATCGTCCCGGTCTACGAGGGCTTCTCCCTGCCCCATCTCACCCGCCGCCTCAACGTAGCGGGCCGCGACGTTACTCGCTACCTCATCAAGCTTCTCCTTCTCCGCGGCTACGTCTTCAACCGCACCGCCGACTTCGAGACCGTCCGCCAGATCAAGGAGAAGGCACATCCCCCCCCCCCCCCATAAGACCCCAAGGTCTTCAATTCAAACGCCGAAATTTAATGTTGTTGTTGTTTTACAGTTCTGTTACGTGGGCTACGATCTCGAGCTTGAGAAGAGGCTCGCGCTGGAGACCACGACGCTCGTGGAGAAGTACACGCTGCCCGACGGTCGAGTGATCCGCATCGGCGCCGAGCGCTTCGAGGCCCCCGAGTGCCTCTTCACCCCGGCCCTGGTCGACCAGGAGAGCGCCGGCATGGGCGAGCTCGTATTCGACACCATCAACCGCGCCGACATCGACACGCGCGCCGAGTTCTACAACCACGTCGTCCTCTCCGGAGGCTCCACCATGTACCCGGGCCTGCCCTCGCGTATCGAGAAGGAGATCAAGCGCCTCTTCTTTGAGCGCGTGGCCAAGGGCAACAAGGTGGCGATGGCCAAGTTCAAGTGCCGCATTGAGGACCCGCCCCGCAGGAAGCACATGGTGTTCCTGGGCGGCGCCGTTCTGGCCGAGATCATGAAGGACAAGCAGGCCTTCTGGATGAACAAGTCCGAGTACGACGAGCAGGGCCCGCGCGTCCTTCGCAAGTGCTTCTAAGCGACCCCCTTCCTTGCATTTCCTCCGCCTCCAGCCCTCCTCATGTGCTTGGGGGCGGTTTCGAAATGAACAATGTACTCGTTCTTCTTGGCCGTCGCGCACTTGCACCACAAGCCTGTTCACGCGAACCAACTCGAGTCGGGCGTTTGATTCGAGTCGGTGGCCTTCTTGTCCGGGTTCATAGCGTCCGAACTGCAGAGTTGCGCGTCCGTGGAGAGGGACGTGTTCAGAGGGAAACCGACGGTGTTGTGTGTTCTGTGGTTTATTATGGAATATGAAGTAAACGTCGGTCAAGACTTACTTGCGGGACATGTCGGCCGCAGGGTCCGAGTACTCTGCGCCCTCCTTGTAGAGCGGGGTGTCCTGTTCCAGGGTGATGCCCTGGCGGTTGCGCTCGTCCTTGATGTCCTTGTCCAATCCGCTCTCCTTGTTGAACGATGTACCGTCCATGTTCTTCATCTTCTCCTTTGTGCTCCCTGTTGGTAGATCGTGAGTCTCAACCACGGTCAGATGAACGAGGGAGCGTACGTATGTCATCTTTGCCATAGGAGCTATCGCCCTCTTGTGGGTCCATCCTCGGGCCCATGCCTGCGCCACAACCCCACTCGGTAAGCTTGCCTGAGCGTTCCACGGAAACGACTACTGGTAGTGGTACGCACCAGAGGCCGTGTCTTTCGAGAGGGAGCTGATCGGGCGGGTGTCCTCGTCGGCGAAACGCTTTTCACGTGTACTCTGCGGGTTGAGTTCCTGCGGGTTACCCACAATGGAGTCCTGAGGCTTGTCCGTTCGCCAGATGCTTGCGCTACGGTAGCCGCCGAGCAGCCTGGCTGCCTGCGGACGGCACATGGCCAGCTTCACCGCTCTGGAGGTTGCTTGCTTCATCCTTGCTCAGCTTTTGTTTGTTTCGCCTTGGCTTGTGGGTGTGTTATGATCTACTTCTCTGTCTGTGTGGCCTGGTTTTGGCTGTGGCGGCCTGGGTCTCACAGGAAATATCAACTGGAAGGAATGGCAGCAGAACGATTTCCGCCTGGAATGGAGGCCAGTTTTCGCAATGGCCAAGCTGCCCCCGTAGCGCTGACCCTGTTGGAGAACGGCTGAGAAGCCAGTGGTGGATTGGCAAGTGTGTCTGCTTCAAGACCATCGCCGATCACCGCTCCCTTCCTTGAGCGATGTTGAGGCCAACTGAGCACATGGGGAGGCGGTCAGGTTACCTTCGGATACGGCCATACTGCGCAGAAAGCACCGCTTCCCATCCGAACAGCGAAGTTAAGCTGCGCCAGGCGGTGTTAGTACTGGGGTGGGCGACCACCCGGGAATCCACCGTGTCGTATCCTCCTTTTGCATGCCTTTTGGTCCACGAGACAACTAGTATTGGTCTGTGGCACTTCTGTGTGTTGTCCTAATCCTTTTGTCCAGCCCTGGTGTCCTCTTGTTCTTCTTTCTCTTCATCATGTTTCTTGTCCTACCATCAAAGCAGATCAGAGATTGTGTCTCCCACTTCTTGAGGGAGTAACAGGCAAACTGCCACACACTGACTTATTCTGGTGGAACTGGGAGCACAAGAAGACATGCATCCTGCTCACTACAGCCAGGCTTGGTGATTGTGGTACCACAATGAAGAGAGTGAGGCTGTATGCAAATGATCTTTCATCACACCAACAAAAACTCCAAAAGCATTCTGTGCTTGGCCAAAGAGACCAGCAGAGACTACTGCACCAGGTCAAGGAAGCTGGCAGACACATTATGGAGTAGAATCTTCCCCTCATCTCCAATGAGTGTACAGAAAGATGATGTCCTGGTCAGGTTTACCAGTGTCCACATTGAAGTGCATTTACCACAAGCAGGTATGCTCTTCCATCAATTACCACAGTGTGCCAGCTTCAGGCATCAGCAATGGCAGAAAATGTGCATGCCAATAGCAAAAGGCAAAAAGGAGACAACACCATAAAGGAAGAGGCAAGGAAAAGATACAGCATGGGGAGGGTACCCTGCGCAGGGGAGGAGAGGTCCAAAGAGCGTGCAAAAAGGATACGACACAGTGGATTCCCGGGTGGTCGCCCACCCCAGTACTAACACCGCCTGGCGCAGCTTAACTTCGCTGTTCGGATGGGAAGCGGTGCTTTCTGCGCAGTATGGCCGTATCCAACAACTTGAACCATCTACTGGTCAGCCACTCTAGTGCAGTTGTGCTAGGTGAGGGGTTGGAAATGACTGGTGAGTTTTTTTGTGATTATAATAATGTATGCTGTGGGATAGACAGGAGTTATCAGCTGATATTATCTTAGACTTAGGTAAATGGAGTATGATGTACAGAGTTATAATTCTTAAGAAGCCAAGCTCAATTGATCCTAATGCATTGATAGCATTTGTGTATAAAAAGTGTGCATTGTTACTTTTTTCTGATCACTGTGTTTTTACAAGGCCTTGCCAGGATATGTACAAGGAAAGAGAGCCTGCATCACCTGCACAAGCACAGCACTGCACAATTAAGTCATGATAGGAACAATTGATTGGCATTGCCTGCACAATTATAGGCAATGAATGAAGGGCATGGATCTTCAAGACGTTGCTGTTTCTGTACCTTCAGCGATTTTTAAACTCCGAATATTGACAACAAAAATGATTGGTCTCGTGCAGTGGGGAGCTGCCCCTTTCTTGCACCACTACCACAACATCAACACCATGGGCGACGAGGTACAGGCCATTGTTATCGACAACGGTTCCGGCATGTGCAAGGCTGGTTTCGCCGGCAATGATGCCCCCCGCGCTGTGTTCCCCTCCATCGTCGGTCGCCCCCGCTACGCTGGCGTGATGGTGGGCATGGGCCAGAAGCACTCGTACGTCGGTGACGAGGCCCAGTCCAAGCGTGGCATCCTCACGCTCAAGTACCCCATCGAGCACGGCATCGTCACCAACTGGGACGACATGGAGAAGATCTGGCACCACACCTTCTACCACGAGCTCCGCGCGGCCCCCGAGGAGCACCCCGTCCTTCTCACGGGTACAGCTCCCCCTCCTAAAATTATTTTTGTCGACACATCCTCTTACCCCCTTCGTCTTCTTCGTGATCATGTAGAGGCCCCGCTCAACCCCAAGGCCAACCGCGAGAAGATGACGCAGGTTATGTTTGAAACCTTCAGCGCCCCCGCCATGTACGTCGCCATCCAGGCCGTGCTGTCGCTCTACGCCTCTGGCCGTACCACCGGTATCGTGCTCGACTCTGGTGATGGTGTCACCCACACCGTGCCCCTCTACGAGGGTTATGCTCTGCCCCACGCCATCCTCCGTATCGATCTCGCCGGTCGCGATCTCACTGACTACCTCATGAAGATCCTCACCGAGCGCGGCTACGCGTTCACCACCACCGCCGAGCGCGAGATCGTGCGCGACATCAAGGAGAAGCTGTGCTACGTCGCCCTCGACTTCGAGCAGGAGATGCACACCGCTGCCTCGTCCTCGGCCCTCGAGAAGTCGTACGAGCTTCCCGACGGTCAGGTCATCACCATCGGTAACGAGCGTTTCCGTGCCCCCGAGGCTCTCTTCCAGCCCTCGTTCCTCGGCATGGAGTCGGCCGGTATCCACGAGACCACCTACAACTCGATCATGAAGTGCGACGTTGACATCAGGAAGGACCTCTACGGCAACGTCGTCCTCTCCGGCGGTACCACCATGTTCCCCGGCATTGCCGACCGCATGGGGAAGGAGCTCACCGCCCTGGCGCCCTCGACCATGAAGATCAAGATCATCGCTCCCCCCGAGCGCAAGTACTCCGTCTGGATCGGTGGCTCCATCCTCGCCTCGCTCTCCACCTTCCAGCAGATGTGGATCTCCAAGGAGGAGTACGACGAGTCTGGTCCCTCGATTGTCCACCGCAAGTGCTTCTAAGTGAGCACCGCTGCTGGTGTTGCTGTTGTAAACACTGTAGTAAATATACACTTGCGCCACGCGCCTCTCATCTCACTTCGTTCTTTCATTGCTGTCGCGTTCATCCTAAGCTGGACGTTTTCAGTACTCAGTTGCACACTTGAACAGCGCTCACCGCGTTCACACTTTTGGGTTATGAACTGGCGCCAGGCATTGTGGAAGGACAACCAACCGACTAGTGGCTGGCCACGCTGCAGGTAGCTCACAACAGCTTTAGACCGCCATGGACGAAGATAGAATCAAGAAACAGCAAGCCCTACGCTGTTGCCATCAAAGGAGACGACACCAGCCATCGGATACGGCCATACTGCGCAGAAAGCACCGCTTCCCATCCGAACAGCGAAGTTAAGCTGCGCCAGGCGGTGTTAGTACTGGGGTGGGCGACCACCCGGGAATCCACCGTGTCCTATCCTCCTTTTGCATGCTCTTTGGTCCATGAGACAGTCTTGGTCTGTGGCACTTCTGTGCGTTGTCCTTATCCTTTTGTCCAGTGTTTGCACGCTCTTTGAGCCACAAGGAGAAGGCCATATATCCTTTTGCAACACCTGTTGTACCCTCAAATGGTACATCCTTTTGCAACAGGCTGAGCTTGTCTAGCTAAGAAACTGTAATGATTGGGATTATGCAACAAAAACAGCTACTGATGGAGCAGATTGTATATCCCAAAACCATCACCAGATGCAGAAAAGAGAGTTTTGATGAAACAACCTACTTATTCAATCTTAAAGTGTGGCATCAACCATGCCACATGGCTCACCTGGGCATGAACACTTCCAGTGCATGTCCATAGTGCTGGTCTTGTGCCTCCTGCCCAACCATACAATGGTGTCCTTGAATGAACAACTTTGCACAACTGTCCTTGTTGCCAATGCCTGTGACAGCAAGACCTTGGCCCCCTACTGAGGGTGGCACTGTAAAAGGTTGAGTTTTTATATAAAAAACAAGATACCTTCATGTGGTACCATCAGGTGTGTTGCAAAAGGATATGGCCTTCTCCTTGTGGCTCAAAGAGCGTTCTCCTCGTGGAGCAGGCAAGGGGAGGAGGGGTCCAAAGAGCGTGCAAAAGGAGGATACGACACGGTGGATTCCCGGGTGGTCGCCCACCCCAGTACTAACACCGCCTGGCGCAGCTTAACTTCGCTGTTCGGATGGGAAGCGGTGCTTTCTGCGCAGTATGGCCGTATCCGAAAGTAGTCAGACCGCCTCCCCATATGCTCAGTTGATCTCAGGATCCTTACTGCTGCCGCACACCATTGTCCAAGCCATCCAACTTTGGTGACCCAGCCTCACAGGCCCTCACGGATCACGCCTCCTCCATCGGTCTTCTTCATGGTTACCTACCGATCTTCAGTGCGCCTCCACACACGGTAACCATGACAGGCAATATTCAAAGGCGTTGCGTCTGTGTGTGTGTGTGCAGAATAGGCTATCATTGTTGCTGTGGTGGGGATGCAATGATGGCGTATCCGGTCCCTGTGATCCAACGGGATGCGTGAGGAAGGTTAAAACGATGATAAAAAGCAATTAATGGGCAAAGTTAGGCACCCAAGTGGTAGGTGGTCTTCTCGTGGACCACCAGGCCCGCTTCCGCCACGAGCTTGCTGATGTCCCGATTCCACCAACAGCCCCACTTGTGCGCGTGTCTGATGGCCAGTTGTGATGTGTGGTGTGTGAGCCAGCGTTCTTCGCACGCGCGCAGCAACAGCACGCAGCAACAGCGCGCAGCACCACCGCGGTCCTACCTCGGCGCGCGGCGATCGATGTACTTGGCGAGCCATCCGTGGCGTTCTGGCCTGCCGTGTTCGAGCAGCAGAATGCGCGCCTTGCCATCTGCGCGCAGGGCAGAGCGCGCCGCGTCAGCACGGCCAAGACCCGTCGCGGGAGGAACGGGAGGAGTGCCCGGGCGCCACCCACCCTTCTTACAGACTCGCTGCATCTCCTTCAGCACCTTGACCGGATCGGAGAAGCTGCACAGGCCAAAGGTGTCCACCACCTGCGGGGACCCGTCCACTCACCGATGAGCTTCCAGCGTTGTACGGGGGTGGCATGTCCCCCGGGGGTTAGGCTGCGCCAAGGGAGAGCCAGTGGGCCGTACAGTGTCGAAGCTGTTGTCGGGAAAGCTGGAGAGGTCGTGCGCGTCGGTGCGGTGGAAGGTGATGCGTCGCTTCTGCTCCTCGTTACCTGATCACCCAACACATGCGTGCTCAGCCATCGTCGTTGTTTTCCACCGACATCGGGCGCATCGACGATGATGCTCTCGCGGCACGCACCCTCTTCGAGGAGCTTGGTGCGGGCGACATCGAGCATGCCGGGGGAGGCATCGGTGGCCGTCACGCGCGTGATGGTCGCCGAAGTCATGGGGTACAGCAACAGGTTCCTTCCTTCAAAAATAAATAAATAATTAAATAAATATTTGTAAAAATATGCTTGTTAAATAATTGCTTTTTGATCTAGTTCAAGTTTATGTTTGGTGTAGTACCGGTGCCGCACGCGACTTCGAGGACCTGCCCACGGGCGTGGGAGAGAAGGGCAGTCCGTCGCTTGAGCACCCCCGTGACCCGTTCGTCTCTGTCCACGGCCGCGTCGTAACCTCCGGCCAGCCCCTCCCACACGCCCTCCGGCACTCCGGTGCACGCACCGCTCTCGCCCTCACTGCTGGCGGGCTGGAGGTAGCGGTACACTCCCCAGGCTGCCCCCGCATACACCACCAACCCTGCGCTCGCCCACGCCACCTTGCGCTTCATGCTCTCTTTCTTGATAAGTATAAAAAGAAATACATAAAAATATAAAGCGTTTTCTACACGACTTGGGGCGATATGTTACATTACATGCAAACAAACGTCTTCTCTCTCTCTCTCTCTCTCTCTCTTTGCGAACATATTAGAGCTGGCGGAAGGGCTTGGGAGAGGGCGTCCACGTGTAGATCCACTTGACCTCGTAGGGGGCGCCCTCGCTCGTCAGGAGCGTCTGGAGGGCCTTGCGCTTCCCGCCGGACAGGAAGGGCAGCACCACCCGCCGCAGCAGGCCCGTCAGGCTCGGGCTGCCCGCACCGCCCAGCGGCCCTGCAACAACACAAGCAAGCCAGCGACCGGTCAGCAACACACACACGCACACACGCACGCACACACACACGCACGCACGCACACACACAACACACACACACCCACACACCCACCCACACACACAACACACACGACACGCATCTCCCCCGAAAACGCGGAGAGGAGCGCGCACCGGTGAGCGAAGACGACGAGGACTGGGGCACGGAGGGAGACGACGAGGAGTCGGTGTCGGCCTCGCCGCCAGAGAATTCCAGGAAGTCCTTGTAGTACCATCTCAGCATCTCGGGCAGGATCAGCTGCTGCTGCTGCTGCTGGTGGTGGTGGTGGCGATTCCCCGCCGGTCAGCCACACCGAACATTGATCACGTGGAGGAGGAGGAGGAGGGGGGGGGGCAACCTGGCGGTCCTTGACGGGCAGGATCTGCACGTTGGAGGAGATGTACTCCTCGGTGGCGAGGTTGAGCCACACCTCGATGTTGTCGGCGTCGTAGAGGCGGAGGCAGGGCGACGAGTACGAGTGGATGGAGAGGGCGAACAGGACGCGGTAGTCCGGCCGCTCGATCGAGTACTGCAGCCGCGGGTCGTCCTCGGCGAAGCGCTTCTTCGAGAACCACGGGCCCGCCCGGTTGCCTCTGCACCGACCCCAAGCCAACGGGCGCAACCATCAGCGGCGTGGAAAAGAAAAGAAAAGAGAAAAGAAAAATAGAGAAAAACAGAAAAGAAAAGAAAAAAGAGAGTAAAAGGGGGAGGTAGAACATGTACCGGAGGAGACCGTGGTGGATCTCGTCGAGGGAGAAGGGAAGGCCGGCGATGTCGTAGCAGGCGGTGCGCGCAAAGTAGCGCCAATCGAGCTGGCAGCGGGGGAAGCCCGTCACCACGAATCCGTGGATGGCCAGCACGTTGTACACGTTGATGAAGAACGCCGTGCGCTCCTTCGCGCTCAGCTGCGCCAGGTTCACTCGCTGTACACGGCGCCCGCACGCATCATTGTAGCGAGGATTATTAATATTGTTTTCTATTTATAATAAATAAATATAAATATAACAAATAAATAGTTGAGAAGGAAAGGGCACCTGCAGCTCGGCGCTGGCCTCTTCAAAGCGCTGGAAGTCGGGCGAGGCGGCCAACGCCTTGAAGTCCACCTGGTGGCCGTCGGGGAGGACGTGGGCGAAGAACAGCGCCACGATGGCCCCGAGCAGGTCCTCCGAGACAGCGCACGCATGTCGCGCCTGCAGGCCACACGACCAACCAAGCGCGCGCGCGCGCCGAGCGTGAGCGTGCGCCGTGGGGGGCGGGGGAAGGCGGCAAGGCCAGGGGCGTACGGTCTGGTTGACGTCCCAGGCGTGGCCGGTGTTGAGGATGCCGCGGGCCTCGAGCCTCTTTGCAATTTGGTAGAACGACTGCGACGTGAAGTCGGCGAACGTAAACAGATTCCTCTGATGGGAGAGAGAGAGAGAGAGAGCGAGAAGCGATGAGCCTCTCCACAACACGACGCAACGCAACGCGGGATGGCTCTCCTCCTCCCCAAAACGTACGACGTATCGCTTCTTGATGCGGTAGATGGACTCGCTGAGCATGAGGCGGTGTGCGGTGTGGCAGATGATGCGCGGATCGGACAGATCGATCGCAATCTCATAGGCCACCTGTTCGACCACAACCAGCAAGTTAAAGTTATTAGCGGTAGGAGCAATAATAATAGTAATAATAGTAATAATAATAAACAATAATTATTAGTGAGCACGCGTACCTGCATTTCGTTGAGGCAGGACAGCCAGATGTCGCGTTCTACCCACGACAGGAAGCAGAACGTCTCGCAGTTCCGCGTCCGGTCGTGAATGTTGAGACAGGGCAAACCCGGCGGGATAAATATCTGGTTGGTGGATGTGATTGAAAATATTAATATTTTAAATAAATAAATAAATACGTAGCATTCCGCATAATGTGTACACATAGCTCCATGATGTGTCGCGCCACCGGTAGGAGTGCAAAGAGGAAAAAATAGCACGAGGTACCTTGAAGTTGTGTCGCTCCACCTTCACGATGTTGCTCAACAGGAAATTGCTCTTGCTCTGGCTGTCGTCCTTCTTGGACGGCTTCTTGGGCTGCGTGAGGGCGAGATGGGCGGTCAGATACTGCACGCAACCGGGGCCAAGCACAGGCAAAACACCAGCACGCAGCACACAGCACGCAGCACACAGCACGACGAGGCGTATATACCGCGAAGAGGAGGCGGTGGTTCGTGAGGATCATGTAGCCCCTCGCGCCCGACGTGGTGGTCACGCTGCTCGACGACACCCGCAGGACGATCTCTCCCCGACCTGCCGCCAGCCACGTGCGTAAATAAAAAAAAATGGATCGAATTATTTCGATAAAATATGTGTAAAATCGAGGAATATAAAAAGAGATATTGAATCAAATAAATAAATAAATAAATAAATAAAACGGAAGGGGAGCGTACCGAGGCGCGGTACCCAGCTGACGGTCTGGCAGTAGGTCGCCTGCACGGTCTTGACAAACTTGACGAGCTTGCTGGGCAGGATGAACTTGCTCGGGGCCGCCTTCTTCGTCGCCGTCAGCACCGCGAACAGTCTGTTCGTGTTCGTTGATCGAAGCCCACGTGTATGAAAGAGGGAGGGGGGGGAGGAGAGGAGGATAGATAATTGTCGTTTAGTGCGACGACACTCGAGCGCCATAGGTTGTTGTTCGCATGAGCGCCGTTTGTGGTAAAAGGGTGAGAGAGAGAGAGAGAGGGAGAGAGAGAGAGGGAGAGAGAGGGACACGTGCATCTTGGCGTCGTAGACGTCGGGGCAGAGGTTGACGGATACGGCGTAGTCGATGAACTCTCGCCGATGGACCTTCTTGGCCGTGGGGAGGGCGCTCACCAGCTTGCCCACATACACCTTGTACTCCCACTCCCCATCGCTCTCATCCTAGTCCCGCACGTGTTGTGTGTTGTGTGTGTGTGTGTGTGTGTGTGTGTGTGTGTGTGTGTGTGTGTGTGTGTGTGTGTGTGTGTGCATGTGTTGTGTGTGTGTGTGTGTGTGTGCATGTGTTGTGTTGTGTGTGTGATGTGTGGCGTGAGCGACTAGTAGCCTCGCACGTTGGAGCTGGATGGGTGGTGGCACCTTGAGCGGAGGCGGCGCGATGGTGATGACGGCGGGGTTGTTGGAGGTGGCGACGGCGCCCTTGGCCCGCGGGCTGATGGGCGAGTTGGAGCTGTCAAACATGTCGCCCGACGAACGGTCCAACGAATCCATCATCGACTTGTCCTGCAAACGGACCGCCAATCAACCGTCAATCGCCCGCCAATCGCGCCAAATGCGCGCGCGGGATTGGGGGGGGTAGGCGAACCTTGTCGTCGCCCTCGCGATCGTCGTCGTCGTGCTCGTGCTCGTGCTCGTGTTCGCGCTTCTTGATGAAGTGCGAGAGCTGGGACTCGGTGTAGGTCCCGATCTTGGCGGCCTCCTCGAGCTGGTGCTCGTCCAGGAGCGCGAACAGGGCCTTCATCCGCTCCCTGTTCTCCGCTATCACGTGCGCGTGCCCGTACATCAACGACCACACCATATCGTGATCCTGCGCATCACCGCAAACACCCAATCAGTAATCAATTAAAAAAATAACTATTTATTTATTTATTTAAAATAAATAAATAAACAGAGAAATTGGAACAGGGGAGGAGGTACCCGCAGGGCGTTGAGAGGATCGCCAAGCTCGGTGTAGATGAGGGCGCGTAGCATGTACAGCTGCGCGATCTCGGGCGAGGCGGCGATGCGGCGGGACAGCTGCTCGACCAGCTGGTCGTAGCGCCCCTCGAAGGCGTCAAACACCTCCGGCGCGAGCCGCGGGAAGGCCCACGGCCGCTTGGCCTCCTCCTCGCCCCACGCCGCCTCCTCGTCCCCGTCCGAGCCCTCCTCCTTGCACTCCTCCTCCTCCAGGTCCTCGCCTGCGCTCGCCACGCGATGCACACGTCAACCCCCCCCCTCTCACCCTCACCATCACCGTGCGCGCGCGTTGGCGGGGGGGGGGGCTCTACCAAACTCGTCGTCCTCGCTGCCCTCGCCCATGTCGCTGCCGGTGGAGTTGTGGAGGTCGCTCTCCTCTTTGGAGACGCGCCCCTCCAGCTCCGCCGTCTCCAGCGACCCCGCCGACCTCGTCGCTGCCGAGCGCGCACACGTCATTAGTCGTCGCCGTCGCCGCCGCCATGGCACCAGTCGGGGGGAGGGGGGAGAGAGAGAGAGAAAGGAAACGCGCACTGTCGATGATGGCGACGGACTTGCTCCTCCGGTGGCCGCGGCGCTGAGCGCCCAGGTTGAGCGAAGACGGCCTCGCTCGCTTGCCCGAAGCGTCCGGCTCTCGCCTTTCGAATTCCTTCTGCGACTGACCTCAGCCAACGACACGACACGACACGACACGACACGACACGACACGACACGACACGACACGACACGACACGACACGACACGACACGACACGACACGACACGACACGACGCACGAACGCAAACGCGAGTGAGTGACACGTGCGGGGGGAGGAGGGGTTGCAAGAAGAAGAAGAAGAAGAAGAAGAAGAGAGCAGCGCGATGCCTTGTGGATGTGCTCGAGCATGTCGCGCCGCTGGCGGGAGGTGGAGTGGAGGGGCGTGCGGCTGACGCCCAGGAACGGCTGCGGCTGGGCGAGCCTGCCGGGACCTCCGGGGGTGGCCTGCGGCGGCATGTCCTTCCTGCCCACCGGCGTCATGTGCGGAGTGGAGAGCGCCTGCAGCCACACGCGCGCGCGATCCGTGAGTGTGGGGAGGAGGGGAGGGGGTTGTGCGTCGTTCGTGGCGGGAAAGCGAACGGTGGTGAGGGGCTTCTTGACGCGGGCCGGCACGGGGGGACCGGGATAGGACCCCAACGGCGCCGCGTTCGGCGACTTGGGCCTGGGCGGCCCTCTCTGCTGCTGCTGCTGCAGTCGCGAAATTGTTGCATTGTTGGGTGAGGCAAATAAATGAATAATAAAATATTAATAAAATAAAATAAAATAATAAACGTGATATCCGGAAAAAAGCGGGGAAGGGCGCCACGTGCCTCGGGAAGGGAGGAGCTCAGCGGAACGCCGGCAGCGTTCGGGCGCACGGAGCCGGGCGAGATCGGCGGCATGCGCTGTGGCGTGGGCGCGAGGTGCTGGCCGGTCGTGGGGGGCTGCTGCAGCGAGTTGGCCCTCTGCCGGCTGGGCGACGTGCTCTGCAATCGCGCGCATCGCGTCAGCCCTCGCCGCTCCCCCCCCCCACCCCCCGCGCCTGCCTGCGTGCGTGCGCGTGTACCAAAGGAGTGGTCTCCGCAAAGTGGCCCGGGGGCTCCCTGCGCGCGAGGCGCTCCTTCTCCCGCTCGCGCTCCACTTCTCTGGCGCGCTTGCGCTCGACGTCCCACTCCTCCAGTCGCCGCTTCCACGACTCGTCCTCGGCGGACGCCGCAGCGCGGCGCTCGTCGAGGATGCGCCGGACGGCCTCCTCCCGCTCCCGGGCGACGTGGGCGAGGGAGGGCTTGGGCACCGCGATGTGGGCGCACGCGCCGCCGCTGCTCCCGCCGCCGCTGCCGCCGCAGCCGAACCGGTCCATGAGGTACTCCATCTCCCTCTCCCGCTCTCGTCGACGCTCCCTGCTCGGGTCTGACACGTTCGATTTGCCTCTACGCGTAGCTCGTTCCTCTGTGTGTGTATATATATAAATAAATAAATATATGAGTTATTTTATTTATATGAGTGTATATAATTATATAATTATATATATATCTCTATATAGGAGAGGCATACCGCGATAGGTGATAAAGTCCTCGAAGAGGTCGTCGCCCTGCTTCTTGCGCTGCTCGACGAACGAGTACCACATCTCGGTGCCGAAGAACTTCTCGAAGAACTCCTTGGACGAGTCGGGCTGGACGGCGATGAAGGACTCGTCCGCGTTTCCGTTCCCGTCGCCGCTGAACTGGTAGCCGTTGATGAGGTCCACGAAGAACACGAAGAACGCCGCCCGTATCCGCTTCTCGTGATACGTCGCCCACCGCTCTGCATCATCCACCCAACCATCACGTGCGCGTGGTCAACAAAGAACGAAAGAGAACACATTGGGGGGGGGAGAGAGAGAGAAAGAGGTGGAATACCGGGCGTGCGTTCGAGTTCGGTGTTGTTGGACATGGCGGGGAAGGCCAGGTCGATCGTCGCGAGGGCGGGGTGGATGTGCGCCATGAGCCGTTCGACCAATTCGCCTGGACACGAGCGACGCGTCAGGGCCCGGCGCGTGCCTATCCGAGACGAGAACAAACAAAACAAAACAACAAACAAAAAACAAAACAAAACAAAACAAAAATAAATAAATAAAAGCGGGATGTCGCGCGTACTCTTGTCGCGCGCAGGAAACTCGGGCAGCACCTCTGTCGTCTCCAGCCTGTTGCGGTCCAGATCGACCAATACCATTTCCTGGTAGTGGTGGTGGTGGTGGTGGTGGGAGGTGGTGGTGGTGGTAAATGGAAACGCATTTGATTGGCTCAGCACTCCCCAGCTATACAAACATGGGCGCGTGCTGCCCGACGAACCTCTCTGTTGGACGGGATGTCGGCGAGGTAGGAGCTGTGCATGCCCATGACGAAGGGCGTGGGCGCCTCGGTGTGATCGATCAGCGATCGGGACAGGAGCGGCACGTACACGAGGTCCCACTTGAACGGATACAGAAGCGCACTGACACCCTGCCAAATGGTCACGACATGTTAGTCCATAATAATAATAATAATTATAATTATAATTATAATAATTTAAAATAATAAAAGGAAAAGATGTTGTAAACGAGCACGTGGCGTGACGGAGGGGGTACCTCGGTGACAATGGTGAGCAGTGCGGTGTGCCGAGAGTAGAGGAGGATCTTCTTCTCCAGCATCATGCACAGGATGAGCTGCAATATGCGCTCAACCTCCAGACACTCGAACAGGCTTCGCAGCGAAAACTGGAGGCGAGTAGAAGAACGTGGTGAACACGCATGCACGGGGGGGGGGAGAGAGAGCGAGACGAGACGAGACGAGACGAGACACGTACGTCGATGAGAGGGAACTCGTGCCGCGACGGTTGGTAGAACGTGAAATCGGGACTGTTGGGAAGCGAAAACGTGACATCGATACGACCTGCGGGCCAAGGTCCAGTGAGCACAGGTGCCTCGAGAGGAGAACGGGGCAAAAGAAAAAGAACGAAGAGCGAAAACGAAAAGAGAAGGCGGCGCGAACCGGGGAGCGGGGCAGGGGTCTCCAAGAGGAGGTTGGCCAAGTGGAACTCCAGGGGACAGGCGAGCCCTTCTTCCTTGCCCATCAGATAGATCCTGCGAGCAAAGCCCCTCAACAAGGTGAGCGCCCGGAGCAGCGATGACGACGGCGACGCAAAGAAGAAGACGAAGACGAAGAAGAAGAAGAAGAGCGGAGCGCGTACGATGAGAGGTAGCGCTTGAACGTGTTCATGAAGGTCTTCTCGGAGACGATGCACAGACACTTGGGAACGTAGCCGTACTTTGGCCAGTGCCTGTGTCCGGGCGGAGGCGGTCCAGCTGGAAGGCGCAGCATGTGAGTCCATCATGAAGTGGGTTGTAAATGTGTGGCAGCGTTTGTGCGTGTGTGTGTGTGTGTGTGTGTGTGTGTGTGTGTGTGTGTGTGTGTGTTGTGTGTTTGTGTGTGTGTGAGAGAGAGAGAGAGAGGAGGAGGAGGAGGAGGAGGAGGAGGAGGAGTACAGGGAGCTGCGGGGAGGAGGTGTCGCTCGGGGAAGACAAGGCAGAAGCCGTAGAGGCGCCCGCCCAGCAGGCCGGTGAGCACGAACGTGTGAAACTTGACCGGGTCTTCCTCATACTTGATCGTAACGCCATCGGGAAAGCAGAACTACACGCGACGCAGGCACCCAAGAGAGGGGGAGGGCTCGTGAGTGAGCCTCAACAACATCATCGAGCAACAACCGGGCAACCAGCAAAACACGAAAGGGGTGGTGTACCATTGAGATGCCGCCGATGGGGTTGTCGTCATCGGACGGCCGTGGCAGCACGTCCAACACCTCGCCCGTGCTCGGCCCCTCTGCGCAAGAGCGCAACACAAATACAAACGTGTAAGAGCAAGTAGCCAAAGGGAAAGGAGAAAAAGAGTAAATAATAACAAATAAAATAAAATAAAAAACGCGGGCGGGCCAGGCACCGAGGAGCGAGAGGGGCTGCTTGACGCCGACTACGATGAAGTACTCGGCCAGACGAGGAAATCGGGGGTAGGCTACCCCCGGCTTGGGCCCCATAGTTGATGGAGACGATGAGGAGGAAGTGATGTCCAGGGACGTGGAAGTAGAATCGCTCAAGGGCGGCGCGCCCGCAGCCGGTTCAGAATCAAGCAGGTGGGCATGTGTCGGTAGGGCGTGGTGAGAGACTGGGGTGGCACCGCGAGGTGACCGAGGGGGCCGAGGTGGTGGATTAGAGGAAGAGTATGGCGGTCTCGCCTGCGCATGGGGCGTCAATTTGTTCGTGAACATTCCGTTTCCATCGGCCATCATTTCTCGATCAGGTACGCAGCCCGGGCCCACAACAACGGGGCGTCCTCAGCCGAGTCCCAAGAAAGACTTGTCTATATCCGATCACACAATTGATTGATTGGATCTTTGCGTTTGACTGTTCTATTTTCTATTTTGCTTTCTTTTTTTCATTTGCCATTTTAGATGGCATGTGTGGAATGTGGTGACTGGTCCCTCAGAGGGGTGGCGCGACGAAGACGACAGGGGCCGAGTCGGCAGAGGGCTCGAGCGCGCCCAGGAGCAGGCTGCGCCCCTCCTTTCGCCGGAGCTTGACGTGGATCACGTAGCGTTGCTCGACGTAGGCCGAGTAGGGCACGTTCCACGGCGGCCCGTTGGTGTCCTCCTCGTAGATCGTGAACTCCACGTTGTGCGTCGACCGCTGGCCCTTGAGCATCTCTGCTGCGAACCACTTCTCCGGGGCCTTCTGCTTGCTCTTCAGACTGACGTTGCCGTCGGGCCGATGACGGTCTCCGTCGTCCTCCGTCCCTGGCCTCGACGTTGTCCTTGGCTCTGCCTCTTCTCCCGCTTGCTCGTCGTCTTCTTGTTCGTCATGTTCGTGTGCTCTCTCTCCTCCTCCTCCTCCTCCTTCGTGTTCGCCCGAGGCGCCTTTGGCCATTCGCTCCCGCATCCGCTGCTTGCGGTCGTGTCGGGGCAGGGTGACCGTGGTGAAGGTGTCGCACAGCACGGGCGAGCGCATCTGCTCCGCCGCGCTCACCACGAGGAAGTGGAAGTCCATCGGCGAGTTGTTGTCCACCTCCACCTGCATCTGTATCTGTTGTTTGCCCAATGGCCGCGTATATGTGTGAGCCCAGGCGGTCTCATTCGCCTGGTAGGCGTGTCAAGCGGAGCAACTGTACCGGCTCGCCGAGGTGGAACCCGGTCCGCTGGAGCGAGAGGGTGACCTTCACCAGGCCGTTGAGGAAGCTGGTCACCGACCTCCCCGGAACGTGGCGCTGCCTGGCCTGTTCCCCGATGCCACACACACACACACACACACACACACACACACACACACACACACACACACACACACACCCACGCCCACGTCCATGTACGCGGCTCGAGCAGGTAAGCTCACAGGCCGCTACACAGCTCTCCCTACACGCATGACGGGGGGGGGGGGGTAGTACGAGCAGGGACAGCTCGTAGTTGTGTCTGGGCAGGACAGTGAGACGGTGCGCGTGCTTGGAGGTCCAGTGGTCCGCGTGGAGCCGAGGGTAGGCGATCACCGCGCGCAGCTTGTACGACGCCGAGTAGTGCAGCTGCGGAGCCATCCTACACACACACAAGCGAAAACGATCGTGTGCACGGTGAGTCTTTCCGGAATGCCAGGCATGCAGCGTGTGTGGCTGCGGGGCCGCTCCGCGCGCGCGCGCACCTGCAGAAGGAGGGCGGGGTGAGGCTGGCGCGGGGCGTGACGCGGAACGGGAGCCGGTGGGTGCCGTGCTCATACACCACCTTCCGCTCGTGTCGATGCGAAAACTGAACGTCGTCGCTCACGCACAGCGCCACGTTCACGATGCTACTTCGCACCGTTCGCTGGTGTGTGCGTGCGTGTGCGTGCGTGTGTGCGTGTGCGTGTGTGTGTGCGTGTGTGTGTGCGTGTGCAGGTGAGATGCCTCGTGGACCACCACCGGGGGGGGGCGCGGTGCGCGTCGAACCTGATACCGTCCCGCGCCAGCCGAGTGGAACTCCTTGCCCGACACCACCACGTAGATCCCGTGCGTCACGATTCGGCTCGAGACCACGTTCAAGACCACCTGCGCGCGCGCCCACGGCGGCGTCAGGCAAACGCGCCAAGGTCGCCGGACAACGCAGAAGAGGAGTAGAGGTGAGGGGGGGGGGTAACTTCGCCGGTGATGGGCGGATCGAATGCGCCGGCGGCGGTGAAGTCGGCGTTGTCGAGGCGCACCACGATGGTGTCCCGCTTCCGTTCGCCCTTGGGCACGTCGTAGGTGGCCTTGTAGCGCGCCCGCCAATCCACCCCTGCGGCGACGCCGGTCCCCGTCGCGTGCTCTTCGCTTCCATCGTGGCCTTCTTCTTCTCCGTCGTCACCGCCCTGAGCGTGCGCGCGCGCGCAGCGATCGCCAGGTCAGTGGATGAAGCCCCAACGGGCACACAGAGATTGGGGAGGGGGGTGTCGCACCTCTACGCTGTGCCTGGGCGAGCTGTTGGTGTCGCCAAGGGCCACCACGTTGTTGAGCAGCGAGGCGATGTCATCATTCTCTACCAGGGCGTTCTCCAGCCTCCTCTCCCTCTTCGCCTTCTGCGTTGGACCCATTCGCCATCGGCGTCAGCTCGGGTGGGCGGCAAGCGGGCCGCACGGCGGGAGGGCCACAGTACGAAGAAGAGGCGTCGCCAGAGAGCCTGCTCCAGGGAAGCCGCATACCACGCCCTGCACGTGCCGCCAGCAGCGGCGAGCTCCCGCGGTCCTGCCACCCACCCCAGTATCGCAACAACCAACTACACAAAAGATATTTTTATTAAAAATAATAATAATAATTATAATTATAATAATCATGATATTTATCGTTAAATAGTGGATGGCACACGACCACCACGCGTGGCGAGAAAGCGGTACCTCTGCGGGCAGGGCATCGAACCCAGGGCCGGTGAACTCACTGTAACTGAAAGTGCCGACGTCTACCTCCGGAGGCGCTGGGTGGTCCGGGCCGCGCTGCAGAAGATGCGAAGAGCGACGAACGTACCGCTTGACCTTGCCGAGCACCTTTCGCTTCGGCTCCTTTGTCTCCATGTGCTGTCATGAACAACAAAGCGCCGCTTTCTCTGCTCGTCCTTTTCCTGAGGTTTGCTTTCTCTCCCTTTTTTTAATTTATTTTTTGTCTCTCGGCGTCATAACAAGGGAGCGACAGGGCGCAACGGTAAACCGCCCAAGAGACAAGAAGGACGTGCAGGAAGGTACTATGTTGAACACTATACAGTCCTAACGTCAGATCCATGTTCAGTTTTAACCTCCGACGTGAGACCGCGTACTGCATTGTCTTTTATAGTCAAGTTGCGAACAGTGAGGATTCCCACACTTCCAAGTGGTACCCCAAAGATCACTAGCCAACAGCCCAGTGCCAGTGGCTGTGAAGGTTGTCAGCACCGCATCAATTGCTTTAAGGGCGTTTGCCGTTGCGTGGCGTGCGACCAACCACAGAATGGTTGCACAGCATTGGCCCAAAAACCGGTAGATGTTTGGCCGGAGTAGCCCCCACATCTGGGGAATCGCCAATGATGTACGGGCTTGTAAATCAGATGAAGGCAACCACGCCAGCGGGAAAAATGTCTTCACGCAAGAGAGATGCTCGATCATCCGCAGATGGTGGCGCATCCCGTGAGAATGCAGCACCCCACAGCGGCGCAGTCCACTGAAGAGGCGCATTCTGCGGGGATATTAGGTCCTACGGGCGGAAAATTCGGAGAGTTGCTCCTATCCTATGCGACACTGCCAAAAATGGGTGCATGTCCGGCCTAATTAATTTATCATATATTTTTTAGAGCTGTCCACGGAAGAAGCTGCCTTTCGATCGATTGATCCCCGCACTACACAAGAACAAGAACACCGTCAACCGCGAGCTTATCTCTCCACCCCCCCCCTTCACTACATCACATATAATAAGACACACCTTCTCTATGTCTCTCTGTTCTGGTAAGCCTCCTATTTTTCATCTTATAAAAATAAGGCTAAAATTAATTAATTACTCAATTATTATATTCCTTTTCGTTTGTTGCAGGAGAGGACGCCGGCCGAGACGTGGGATTTATCGTTCTCACCTCTGCTGGCCGCGTGTGGACGCTTCGACACCTGCACCACATCACCAAGTACGTGTAAAAGAAATCTTACAATTCACACAAATGGCCCATAATCCCTCCTCCAATTTGATTTGTTCATTGCTCAAGCTCACTTGCGGCATCTTTCCTATCAAGTGAGGAAACGAAACTGGAGCTCGCTTGGACTGGGCTCTACTCTACACGAGGCACCCACGCACAGACCTCGTCTCGCCACACCGACGCAGCAGGTACGCCGCCTCCGTCGTGCTTCTACACGAACGCGGCTACGCGGGCAGGACGCGTTCTAACGATGCAATCGTTTTGCCTGCGTACAGAGATCAAATGCTTTGGCTGCGGCTGGGCCCTGCCGGGAGGCGAGGTGGGCAGGATCGACGGCGCCTGGGAGCGACACCGCGCGGCGGTCGGGCGTGCGTGCAAGTACGCGGCGGCGCGACCCGCCAGCCAGCCGCTGGCTCAGTACGCCAGACAGCGCGACACCGTCGCCCTCCAGCAGCTGCTCCTGGTGCGCCTCGGCTCGCTTCTTTTCTGCCTCTCATGTCCCTCTTACTGATTGTTCGCCATCATCATCATCGTCGTCTGTGCGTAGACACTGGGCAAGCAGCTGCAGACCGCCGAGAAGACGCAAGACATGGCGTCCCTCGAGAAGGTCAAGAAGAAGGTCCAGTTCGTGGTACGCGACCTCTTCCCCTCTTCGCCCGTTCGTCGACTTGGGGCTCTCCCGTCGCTCTCTGGTTGTTGGCCTAACGTGATATCTCGTTATTTCTTAAGGTGGCGATCAACAAGGAACACATCGAGTCCGTGGCCGAACTGAGGCAGGGCTTCGCCGTGCTGGCCAAGCACCTCGTCGGTCCCAACTGCCCTCGCTCCTACTCCGCGCCATCTGTCTCCTCCTCCTCCTCCTCCTCCTCCTCCTCTACCGCCAACGTGTCGCCCTCCCCCTCGTCGTCGTACGTGCTGAGCGCGGCCACGCAGACCTACCTCGCCACTGCCGACTACAACTACTCGCCGTCCCACTCGGCGTCGTCTTCGTCGGTCTCGTCGCCATCGTGCTCCTCCTCGTCGTCGCCCTCCGCCTCCCCGCCCTCGTCCAACCCGTCGTCGTGGTCCACGTCGTCCATTCCCGTCGTGTCGTCCGATTTCTACCCGGCCACCGACAGCAGCGGCTCCGCCTCCGCGCACCAGTGGGACAGCGACGACGTACGTTCGACCGCACACGACAGAACGCAGCCAAGCGACAACAGAGCGTTTCCTATGGCAACGCTTCGCTGGCGACGTCAGGTTTAGTGTGTGACCAACTGACTCGTTTGCCTCGTGGCTTGTCTGTTGGCCAACAGACGCTGAAGAAGCAGCTGATGGAGTACTCGTGCGACATCCAAGCCATCGAGACCGAGACCGAGACCGAGACCGAGCTCGAGAGCGACGCCGACACCAGCACCGACGACTCCGTATGCCTCCCCACACAACACACACAACACACACAACACACACAACACACACAACACACACAACACACACACACACACACACACACACACACACACACACACACACACACACACTCGAATTCGTTCTTTCCTGCCTTCGTCGTGGGTTGTGAGCGGCCGGTTTGGCTGACCGCTCGGGCGGGCCAACAGTTCGCGGCAGAGAGCGGCGACGGCGACGATTCGTCGCGGCGCGGGCGGCCTCGTTACAAGGAGGTCGACTACCACGAACTCACCTTCCTCGAAAAGATCGGCTCCGGCGCCTTTGGCACCGTCTGGCGAGTACGCCTCTCTCTCTCTTCTCTCTTTTCTCTCTTTCTCTCTCTCTCTCTCTCTCCCCCCCCCCTCTCTTCATTTTTTGCCGACCTCGTTCGTGCGTATCTGCAGGGGGAGTGGCGTGGCGCGCAAGTGGCCATCAAGATCCTGCACGACAGCGACGTCTTCAACCGCCAGGTGCTCCACGAGTTCCGACGCGAGGCCGAGACCATGCACATCGTCGGCAACCACCCGTGCGTGGTCAAGTTCATCGGCGTGTGCACGAAGCAGGGCCACTTCTGCATCGTCTCCGAGTTCTGCACCAAGGGCAGCCTCGAACGGCTCGTGCGCGGAAACAACCGCGCGTCCATTCCCCTCCGCACCATCGTCCAGATGGCCCGCGACGCCGCCGCCGGCATTCTTCACCTCCACTGCGAGTCGGTCATCCATAGGGTACCCCCCCACACACACACACACACACATCGCGTGGCAGCATGGCCTTGGCCGCTGACGTTTTGCTCTGCAATTTCGCGATTGGGCAGGACATTGCGGCGCGCAATATCATGATTGGAGACAACTACTCGGTACACGTGGGCGATTTTGGATTCGCGCGCGTCAAGGACAAGAACGCGTCGTCGGCCTTCACGTCCACCATTGGACCCGTACGCCAGCCCTTGCCCCCCCCCCCACCATTGAGCAAACACACACACACACACACACACACACATGCCACACGAAAAGCGCGCGCGCGCTAACCTTGGACGTGGGGCAGGCCAAGTACATGGCGCCCGAGGCCATCAAGGAGAAGAAGTACTCGGAGAAGTCGGACGCCTTCAGCTTCGGTGTGCTCCTGTGGGAGGTGAGTTCTCGTTCAACGCTCATGGAATGTGCGTGGAATGTATTGCACGCAATACTAAAACCAAAACCAAAACCAACACCAACACCAGATGGTGACGGGCAAGGAGCCGTGGGAAGATCAAAAGTCGTTGGTGGAGATCGCCATCGGCGTGTCCTCTCGCGGCTGGCGGCTGCCCGTTCCCGACGACTGCCCCCCACAACTCGCCGGTACCTCATCCACAGCCTCTGAGCTTGTGTGCAGTGCACCACAAGCACGATGAGAAAGAGAGGAGCGAGCTAACCGCGTGTGATTGCGTTGGGCAGACCTGATGCACCGATGCTGGGCGACGGACCCCAAGGAGCGGCCCGACTTCCGAGCCATCCACCGAACGCTCAACAACTTCCTCCTCGCCCTGCCCGCCCCGTCGTCGCCATGATATGAGCCTATTTTGTAGTAACGTTTGTACATAACCACGTCCTCTCTTTTTCTCTATCCTGGCCACCATTTTGCACATTTGTGTACATAAATACATAAAAAATACATATATCTAGTTTCAACCTTGAACATGGAAAATGTTTTCTCTTATTCTTGTCATTAATGTACTTGATGCTGTGTGTTGGTGTTGTTGCATCACAACCAACAACCCACCACCGCCTCTCCTGATTGGGGGGGGGGTTGGCTCAGTGGCGGGCGAGAGGACCCGAGGAGGAGGAGGAGGAGGCGTCGAGCCACTCGAGGATGATGGCCTTCTCTTCGGAGGGCTCGTCGCCCATGAGGCCCACGATGCGACGCTCCCGCAGCGCGCCCTCGGGGCTGTCCGACGCGTGCGCGCCGTTCCTCATCAGGTCGTGCCCGTAGTCGCTCCGGATCGTGCCCGCCCTCGCCTTCTTCGGGTCTGTTTTGCGTTCGGAGAGGGGGGGGTTAATCAGTGCGTAAACGCGATAGCGTGGCCGTGGCGCTCACCCGTGACGCCCAGCTTGGAGCGGATGATCTCGATGGCGTTGTCGCCGCGGTACAGGAGGGCAAAGCACTTGGCCGGGCCGGGCTTGCGCCACAGCTCGTCGGTCTGGGCGTCGTTCGGGTGGACTCCTGCAGAGGCAACGAATGATTCAAACACCTGGCGCGGTTGTGAGCAGGCGAAAAGTGGGAGGCAAAGAGCAGGCAAAAGGTGGGGGCTGGAGGGGGGGGCTACCGGTCATGTAGTGGATGATCTTGGAGACCTCGCTGCGCGCATGCTTGTTGATGACGACGTCGGCCATCTTGGAGTAGTCCTGGTCCGTGACGTCGTATTCGAAGGCCGAGGCCAGGCGCTGCTTCATGGTCTCCTCCAGGTTGGGCTTGAGCTTCTTGATGAAGACGTTCTCCAGGAACCCATAGAACTCCATCCCTCGCCGCACGCTGGCTCACCACACACACACACACACACACACACACACACACACACACACACACACACACACACACACACACACACACACACACACACACACAGCGTTTCAATTAGCCACTTAAGATATACACGCGCTCACGCACACGCCCACCTCATGCAGAAGACGCGAGCGCCGATGAGCTGGAGGCCAGTGGTCCCGAACAGGTCGATGATGTGTCCTGTGCCCATATACGGTTAGCTGGCTGCTCCTCCTCGAGGCATAGACACGTGGTACCGGGGAGAGAGGAGGGCCGCTGCAGGTTGTCTGGCTTGATCATCACCAGGCCCGTCTGCTTGGCCCACCCGACTGTGGAGGCATTCAATCCATTCCACACGCCAACGGTTGGTCGTGGCAGAGTGGGGAGTAGGTGGACTTGCTTTGGGAGGTGGAGGGGGGTACTGGGCTGGGCACGCTCTTCGGCGTTGATCGAGCGGAGGGCGTGGTCCGAGTCGAGGTACTTGCTCAGCAGCTCGAGACACCTCCGGTTCGACTCATCGCTCGGCGGCACCACCTGGTGTCTCGCTCTCGGTTAAATCCTGTCACCAGCGTAGGACATGAAGGGGGGAAGTGGGGTTGGCGTACGACGGCGGGCTGGAAGAGGGTGACCTTGCCCGAGCGATCCTTGAAGTAGTCGCCGTAGGTGCCCCTGATGGTCTTGCCTGATGGCCGGGGTGGGCAACAACAGTTGCGGAGAGATTGAGCGAGAGCGAACGACGGGAGAGGAGCGAGGACGCCTACCAAAGTCGTTGGGGTCGGGCACGTTGGCGCCCACCACGTCGGCCAACACCTGGCGCGTGTGGGGTCCGCCGGCAAACAGGAGCAGCATCACGTGATTGGCCACCCCGCTGTCCTTCAACTCCTGCGGGAGCCACGAAGCCAACGCACACGTGTCAGACACTTTTCAGAGGTGTCATCGTGTAGGGAGAGCTGCAAGATTGGCGGGCGAATTGGGGGGGGGGGTAGTGGACCTCTTCCCCGAAGATCTTGGGGTAGGCCTGGAGGAACGTCTGCTCGTACGGGTCGATGACCTGGTGTGCGATCGTGACAAACGAACGCGGGAGCGAGTGTCAAGTGTGCGCACGAAATGAGAAAGAGAGAGAGAAAGGACGGTACGCCGTCCTCATGTGCAGCCCGCTGCATCTCCAGGAAGAACTCGTCGGTGAGTTTGACGGAGGGACGCAACATGCGCGCGCCCACGAACTGCAGCTCGGGCGTGGCCAACAGCCGCGCAATGATCCCGCCCGTCAAACTCTTTGCCAAACTGCGCTCACCATCCACGCATTAACATAAATAAATAAATTAATAAACAGATAAATAAATAGATAAATGTGCCAAAAAAGGGGCAGTGGTGCCTCTTGGGGGTGATGAGAGCGAAAGAGAGCTGTTCATCGCCACGCACGCGGTGGATGGACGTGTGGCGCTTCTGAACGTAGGGGCGCCCGTATCAGTTTATGGAAGGTGAGATAACCGACGAGCGGAAAGGACGAGGCACACCTGGTGAGAAGAGATGAGGGAGCGGGGAGCGGGGCACGCAAGGGCAAAGGTGCTGGGGCTGCTCGAGCGGCCGGTGCAGTGGTCAACTAACAGCGCGCCCCACCGGCGCTGGGCTGGCCGGTAAGTGAGCGAAGTGACGGTTTTCATGTTCGACAGCTGCTCTGTGAAGCTCGTCTACTACTCGGGTGGTTGAAAGGGAAATGCTGCGGTGGAGAGAACAAGCTTGGGAGGGAGAGATAGGCGCGGATGATGGTCCCACCACGCCAAACTCGGCGCACGGTAGAACACGGCGCTTGCCAGAGTTTTGCGCAAAGTTTCAACCATTCCCAAACGATAACCAAACTCGTGTGCGGGAATTCTCCCACACCAGAGCCAGGAAGAGCCACCTGGTGTGGGAGTGGGCCCGAGGTGACACCCCTATCAGGCCGCATCAGGCGCCTCGTCCCGGAGTCGTTGGACCAGTATTGCGCAGTTAGCCGCCGACCTGCCAGCAGCGTGTTGCCGGAGTGTCGGCTTCCGTTCTTTTGGGGGCGGGGAGTTTCGGATTCCTTTTACGGGCCGGGGCATGGCACCGCAAAGACCATGGAATTTCAAGCGTCTGCATTCTCGCCCCGCAGTGGTACGGACAACAAGGGAGCGAAAGCCCACATCTGCAGCCAGGTGGCATCTGATTGACTGGCCAGCAGCATGGATCCTTCGCAACCTTCAACCACTGCGCTGACATCTTCGTCGCCTTCTCTAGAGCAATCAAAACATCGCGATTTGATTCCAAGCGAGCGCGAAACGGCTACTGGCGAGGATCGATTGCGCGAGGAAGAGGAACATCATCACCATCTGGAGGCTGAGGGGGTGGACAAAGGCCACGAGCATCTGGCTGAACAAAATTCGGAGCAGCATCACCAACAAGGGGAGTCTTCGCATCCACTTTCCTCTACTCAGTCTGCAACGGTCAACCCGTCGGCAGGCCCCGCCTCTACCTCGGTGGATTTGGATTGGGATCTACTGACTGGACATCCTTCCACGCATCCCGTGGACGTGAGCGCGAAGGGTAAAGAGAAGGAACATAATCAGATGGATGGACGGGGCGAAGTGCTGGTGTCATCTCCTCGGCCCGCATCGCCACCGCTCGACGTCGTGGCGCCGGCCCTCCGAGTGCGATTGGATAGTCGCGAGCTTGCATCGAGCGACATTGTTGTTGAAGAGGTTTCCTCTTCACCAGCGCCTTCTCTCTCCTCGCTTGCCTTGAACGAGGATAAAAGAAACCAGCGACACACTGTGGCTCATCCGCCCCGACAAGGTGCGCCAAGTTGCCCTCCCCACTTTACCCCTTCTACTGATAATTTATTTACTTATTTATATTATTATTATTATTATCATTTGCATTAAATTGTGTAATGCAACCGAAAATTCAACGGTGGTTGGCCATCTCTCGCCTCGAGCTCAAGGCTGTGCTCCCACTCACCTCCGGATCTGTGGCCCCACACTGTAGGGCACGCCGGCGAGGGCGACGCTCACGCGAGGCCTCACGGCGAGGTCGATCACCACGCCGATGCCGTGCCTCAGCGCCAACGGTCCTACTCGCTCTCAGACCCGGTACGGGACCGCCACTCCTTCTCTCTCTCTCCCCCTCTCTCCCTCTTTCTCGCCTCTCCCGCGCCGACTCGCTTGGCCCAAGCTCGAAGGAACCAACCCCGCTGCGAGGTGAGATCGGTCGTGTGTGTTTTGACGACCAGCCGCGCAATGCTGCGCGAGTGGGCGCGCGTGATCTTGTCTTGTCCACCACGTGCCCTGCGATTGGCCCGCAAAATCTCCTCACTGTTCTGTGAGTGGGCGGGCCCGTGGAACGGTTTCCACGCCCGGTTTGGGGGAAAGACGAGGGGAACACCTCATGAATTCAGGGGGTGTCTGACCACGCGCGCCCACTCATCACCCAGCGCCGCCTGTGTTCCCGGTGTCGCCGCATTTACTTTTATGAATTCAATTAACCCGAGAGAGAGAGAAGAGCACTGAGCGAGAGCCGAAGAAGCAGAAAATAAGCCAAGCGAGAGACACACTCAAAGCACACGGACACGTAGTCGATAAAAGAAGACGAGGAAGAAGAGATAGATCTAAATATTTTACATCTATCTCTGCCACTTTATTCATTTGTTAATATCCCGACACAAGCAAGCCGGTCTCCTGAAATAGCTTCAGCGTGGATTCGACGCGCCAACACATACTTATTTATTTTATTTATTACTTTATCCTCTGCGCCATGCATTCTGTGTGCACGGAGGAGGAGTTCTGCGACCTATGGGAGCGAATTGACCTTTTAAAACGCAAAAAGGTGTCGTAATAGTATTCTCTTGCCTTTGAACGGTCGCCGAAATATTACCATCACAGTTTATTATTGTTTTTTTAATACACGATTTTAATGTGATTTTTATGATTGGCCACGACTCACGTTCTCCTATCAACCACGCCAGCACGCGAAGCAGGACGGGGTGCACTACTTCTACCCGACGAGCTTCTCGCGGACGATGGCGTGCAACGTGTGCCACAAGCCACTCCGCGGGCTCACGAGGCAGGGGCTCTCGTGCAGCATCTGCCAGTACGCCGTGCACTATAGCTGCGAGGAGAAGTCCGAGGAGTGCTGTCCCATCACCTACTCGCGCCCCTCTTCCCTCGAGGTACGTGCTCTCCTTTATTATTGCTTCCTTAATATTTATTTATTTATTTATTTTTCATTTAAATGATCAATATTTTTTTCATTTAATGTTTATTTATTTTTTCATTTAAATAATCAATATTTTTTAATGTTTATTTATTTTTAATCACAATTTAGTGCTCACCACGCGGTGTTGGCTGTTGTGGCGTCTTCAGAAAATGAGACAGATGACGCACGCGTGGATCGAGGGCAACGTGGAGGCCGGCACGGAATGCCGGGCATGCAAGAAGGAAATCCTCGCGCTCGACCCCATGGCCGCCTCCCGCTGCTTCTGGTGCGGCGGCGCCGCCCACAACGGGTGCAAGGAGAACACGCTCAAGGTGCTCTCCCCACTTCCACCGTGATACATCGCGAAGCGTCGTTGCGTCTCGCCGACCCTCGAGGGCCCACGTTGACCGCCTCGCTTTGTTTGTCGAGCGTAGTGCGACATGGGCCCGCACAGGGACTTCAAGCTGCCGCCCTACGCGCTGTTCAAGCACCGGCTGCCCAACGGCGAGGAGAAGTGGCAGATCGAGCCCTCCCTGCTGCCTGAGGGCTGCGTGCCCTACCTCGTCTTCGTGAACAAGAAGGCGGGCGGCCAACAGGGCAAGCTCGTCTTCAAGACCATGCTCTCCCTCTTCAACCCGCACCAGGTACGCACCTGGCGATCCACCTTCATCAATTTCTAATTCTTATTTATTATTTTTATTATTTATTTGTAAATTATATAAAAATATATAAAAATAATTTGAAAAAACTAAACCGCGAACGGGTGATGTGGGGTGCATGAGCGCAGGTGTTTGACTTGAGCCAGGGCGGACCGATGCCGGGCCTGCGCATGTTCTTCCCGCTCGCGCGACGCGGGCCGGGCTTCCGCATCATGGTGTGCGGTGGCGACGGCACTGTCAACTGGGTCTGCCAGACCCTCGCCCGTGTCAAGTTCCTACGACCCGAATTCGCCCCGCCCGTACGACTCGACCACACAACGCACGCACACACGCGCGCAAACGGATTCTCATCGCTTTTCTTTGTTGCTGTTGTCTTTTCTCTCTTTTTCTTTTTCTCTTTCTCTGTATTTACTTCAGATCGCTTTGCTTCCGCTGGGCACGGGCAACGACCTGAGCGGCTTCCTGGGCTGGGGCGTGGGCTACACCGGCGGCGATCTCAACGAATACCTCTTCCAGCTACACAACACCGAGGTTCGTATCCCCCCACCCACCCACCCATGCGCACACACGGTGGGCCGCGTTGCTCACCCTGGGCCCGAGCAGATCGTGAAGCTGGACCGGTGGAAGTCGACGATCGCCAACTTCGGCCAGCCGGACGAGCGCGAGGACTCCGGGGCTGGGCTGAGGCCCGTCGACGCGCCGACCCCCAAGAACGTGAAGAAGCTCAACTCGCAGCTGTCGACGGCGTCGCTCATGGAGTGCCCCACGCCGGTGACGACCATCACCAACATCATGTCTTCGCTGTGGCCGTCGTCGGGCACGCTCGAGGGCTCGACCGACACCGGGGACAAGCGGCGCGGGCTGGTGCAGGATGACAGTCACGCGGATGAAGGTACGCATCTCGCTACTAGTATCCTGTCGTACGAGAAGATGGGGGGCGAAGGTCCGCCTCCGCCTCATTTTTTTATATAGTTTGTGTTTGTTTAAAACCTATTATTTTATTTTGGTTTAAATTTGAAAATTTCATTTGGTGTTTCAATTGTTGATCGAAAGAATTGTGCAGAATTGCAGCAGAACCAGGACGTGGAGGACGACGGCCTGCAGTCGAAGGAGGTGCACTACGACGACAGCGACTTTGAGCTCGAGGAGGAGGAGGACGTGGTGACCGGGGCCGAGGTCAAGAGCTTCCACCACTCATTTTCCATCGGCGTCGACGCCAAGATCACGTGGAACTTCCACCTGGCGCGCGAGGCCAACCCGGAGAACTTCACGTCGCGGGGCATGAACAAGTTCAAGTACTTCACCCAGGGCGTCTCCTCCATCATCGACGGCGGCTGCCGGGGGCTCGCGCAGGCCATCGAATTCCTCGAAGTCGATGGACGCATCATCTGGGGCGAGGACCTCCCCCAGGTGCCCCACCTTCACTCTCTCCACACACACACACACACACACACACACACACACACACACACACACACACACATCACAACACACACACACGCGCGCGCGCGCGCCCTCGCTCACACGCTGCCGCTGTCGACTCGTCGCAGGGCATCGAGTCGCTCATTTTCGGAAACATCCCGGCCTACGCTGACGGCACGGACCTGTGGGCCAAGCCCACGGGCGACTACAAGCCGCAGAAGGTGGACGACAAGGTGGTCGAGGTGCGCATGCGCTCTCTCTCTCTCTCTCTCCTCCCCGCACCGCACGCCAGCTCAAGAGGGGAGAGGGGGGGGGGGGAACGGCGTTTATCTCACGCGTGCGCGCGCGCGTTCGTTGCCTCCAGGTGATCGCGCACAAGGGCTCCATCCACTTGGTGCAAATCAAGGCCGGCGTGTCCAAGGCATATCAGCTGGGGCAGGGTCGTCGCATCAAGCTGCAGACGCGCGACGTCCTCCCCATGCAGCTCGATGGCGAGCCCTGGCTTCAGGTGCGCCGCGTTTCTCTCCCCCCCCCCCAAACGGGGTGCTCCCCGCTTGCGCTGACCTCCCGACGTCGTTGGCAAACGGGGCGCGCGTGAACGCAGGGTCCGGCGCTGATCCAGATCGAGCACAGGAACCAAGTGTCGATGATTGTACCAAAGAACCGGAAGAACAAGAGCGCGTGAGAGATGCAACGACGAGGCCGGACCGATTGTCGAGGAGTGGGGTGGAGAGTTGGTGTGGCAACTTGTAACCAATCTAAAGACACAAGCCAATTCGTTCAACCCAACTGTCCCTTGGTGGCCCTCCCTGGGTGTCTTTTTTGTTTTTTATTATTATTTTAAGAAGAGCTGCAATCCAAGAAATAACCGGGAAGAGAGGTGGTTTTCTTTTATGACAGTGTCCGCAATATTTTAGTCCTTTCTTTCTTTCTCCTTCCCCTGCATCGCGAAGCCGTCCCTCGGTGGCCTTCTTGATCTCCCTCTTCCCCCCCGTCCGTTCACAACACATCATCGAACATGGGTCGTATGCATGGACCTGGTAAGGGTATCTCGGGCTCTGCCCAGCCCTTCAAGCGCACTGCCCCCTCGTGGCTGAAGACCACCACCCCCGAGGTGACCGATCTGATCTGCAAGCTCGCCAAGAAGGGTCTCACCCCCTCGCAGATCGGCGTCATCCTCCGTGACTCGCACGGTGTCGGTAAGGTCAAGTTCGTCACCGGCAGCAAGGTGCTCCGCATCCTCAAGGCCAACGGTAATTCACTTGTCCCTCATCCACTCGTCGATTCAACTGGCGCTCTTTGCTCAGTGGTTTGTTGTTCTCCGCGCTGAACTCTTTCTGTCCGTTCTTCAGGTCTTGCCCCCGAGCTCCCCGAGGATCTTTACCACCTGGTCAAGAAGGCCGTGGCCGTGAGGAAGCACCTCGAGAAGTTCAGGAAGGACAAGGACGCCAAGTTCAGGCTCATTCTCATCGAGTCCCGTATCCACCGTCTGTCCCGCTACTACCGCCGCACGAAGCAGCTGCCCCCCAACTGGAAGTACGAGTCTTCCACGGCCTCGGCCCTCGTTGCCTAAGTGGTGTGCATGTGCATGACTATTTGATATACGTCCTTTCGCCTACAACACTGGTCTTTCTCATTCGTCATGTTCATCGCCACTCGAAAGGGGAGATGAAGAAGCGATAAAAACAATAATCTAAATTAAAAAAAATCCATTCTTTCAACCGTTAAACTTTCTAGTGGACGAGGGGTGGGCATAAGAGGTGAACACGACCGCAAGGGCGATAAACAGTGGGTAGGCTATTTTATTGGCGCGTAGGAGATGTACACCAGGGCCGCCACCATCTAGTACGGCCGAGACAGGGGAGGACGCTCTGGGCAGTCCCGCGCCTGATGACCGGACTTCTTGCACGCGTAGCAAGTGTCGCAGTCCTTGGCGATGTGGCCCTGGTCGTTGTGGAAGAAAGCAAGAGGGGGGTGAGAACACGGGCGTGCGCGCGACAGACCGCAGCGCAAGAGGGGGGGGGGGGCGTCGGTACGTCGAGTCCACATTTGTAGCACGTCTTCACGTCGCCCTTGGGACACTCGCGAGCAAAGTGGCCAGGCACGCCGCACCTGAAGACCACGACAAGAAGAAGAAGAAGACGAAGAAGAATGAGCGTGATGGGATCGTTGAAGGAAGAGGGCAGCGACGCACTTGTAGCAGCCCGCCGGCCGGCCCCCTCCAAAGCCCGGAGCGTAGGGATCGTAGCCGCCCATGCCGCCAGGTGGTCCGCCGTGCCCGCCCATGCCGCGACCCATGTCCATCATTCTGTGCATGTCGCTCTCCCTCATGCCGTGGTGGTAGCCGCCGCCGTGCATCATGTCGGGAGGATAGCCCATCGGACCGCCGTAGCCTGCAGGCCGATCAACCAATGGACACGAAGAGCACGAAGAGAGAGAGAGAGAGAGAGAGAGGCGCCGGTCAGACAAGGCACGACGACGCGTTCGTGACATTTCTACTCACCTCCCATTCCGTAGCCGTCCCTATCCATGCCGTAGCCGCCTCCTCCATAGCCGCCGCCGCCTCCGTAGCCGCCGCCGCCGTAGCCGCCTCCGCAGTTCCTGATGATGGACGGCGAGCGGGACCACAACGTCAGCCTCGTCGACCTTGGCCTTGTGGCAACGCCAAACTGGCGCGAGTAGAGGGGGGGGAGGGAGGGAGAGAGAGCGCGTAGTCCATGAAGAGACAGCGCAATGGGGGGGGGGGGGTTAAACCTGGCGAGGTGGCCCGGCATACCGCAGCGGTAACAGATATCGCGACTGAGGTAGAGGTTGGGGCACATGGAAGCTCGGTGTCCCTTGCCGCTGCACTTATAGCACGGAGGCTCGTCGCTGTTGGCCGCGCCTTGCCTCGAGGGACACATGACCGCAATATGACCGTACCCTGCAAGGTAGAGAGATGATGATGATGTGGTGAGCCAAGATGCAGAGGCCATTCGATTCGCACCGCGGCGAAACCTCACCTCCACACTTGAAGCACAAGTTCTTCCTTCTCTTCGCTTCATCATCTCTATCATCCCTATGATAGTGATCCCTGTGATCATCCTCTCTATCCGGATACTTCCTCTTCCTGTCCCTATCATCATCGCGATCGCGAGCAGGCGAATAGTGGCTCCGATCCCTCTCACGGCTGCCCCCTCTCCTCTCCCTACTTGCTCCTGAGGAAGGCGACTCCGCGCCTCCTCTTGCCTCATCTGCACCACTCCTCTCCCTCTCTCGCTCATAATCGCTGCTTGTCTCTCTACAAGCAGCCCATTTACGTCAAATGATGAATCGAATAAAGGAGAAGGTATTCGGCCGGAGGCAAAGTGCATCGCCTCGCTGCGCTCCGCTTTCATCGCGATGAGGCGCACCTTCTCTGGGGGGAGTAGCTGGAAAGAGGGACTGACGCCGGTTCCGCGTAGTGCGCTGATCGCCTGAAGTCCCTCTCGTCATCCGTTGGCGAGCGATCGCCCGCTCTTTCGCCCTGATCTTCCATGACCGGCCTGCTCTTTGATGAGATCCTGGATCGTTGTTTTCTTTGTCTTTTCTTTATCCCAAGTAAAAACCACGATTTTTGTGGGCGCCCCGCCGCCTTTTCTCGGCTTGGGAAAGATCGAATCATCATCTGCATTTCGGCTCAAGGTGCAAGATGACCTCTGCTGCGCGACCCACCTTCAATCCTGCAAAGGGCAACACCCATCAGGGCGGCAACCGCCTTTATGCGCCCACCGCGCAGACCTCGGCTAAGGATCAGCCGGGACACAAGGAATTGAAGCTGCGAAGGCCTGGCCAGGGCGCCCCTTCTGAGTTGCGCGCTAAGGATCTAAAGGCAGACTTGGAAGCAAGGGAGAGGCGACATTTTGAATCAAAAGGAGGGAAGCGGGAAGAAGAGGATGAAGCTGCGGTTCTGCGACCACCCCAGATGATAGAATACAAAACGAAGAAGGAAGACGAAGAAGAGAAGACGAAGAATATCGACGCCGATGACTCTGATTCCTCAGAAGACGAGGACGATTCCGATGATTCCGACGATGACAGCGAAGAAGATGACACTGCCGAGCTCATGCGAGAGCTGGAGAAGATCAAGAAGGAGCGGGAGGAAGAAAGAAGGAGGCAGGAGGAGGAGCGAGAGCGCATGGAGGCAGAGAGGAAGGACGAGGAAGTCAAATTCGGCAATCCTCTGCTTGCCAAGGGCGAGGGCGATTTCAACGTCAAGAAACGGTGGTACGAGGACGTGGTCTTCAAGAACCAGGCCAAGGACGAGCCTAAGAAGAAGAAGCGCTTCATCAACGATACCATCAGGAACGACTTCCACAAGAAGTTCCTCTCCAAGTACATTCAGTGAACTCGATTATTTATTGAAGTGATGCCTCGCCTTTGGCTGTAATAAATGAGATGCACGTGCTTGAGAAGACCAAGATCGACTCTGCCCCAAGGTTGCCTTTTTTATTATTCCTATTTTTGTGGTAGCGGCAACTGCGCATAGGTTTGGCAAAACAGTTGTTTGGTGAGCGCACAAACAGGTTTATCTGTTTTCTAACGCCAAACCTCTTTTTCAGTTTTGTTCCTTTTGAAAACAATGGCGATGACAGAGGAGGCGATGAGCTGGCTGCAGGCCAACAACTTGGCCAATCTCAGCGCAAGCCTGGCCAATGCTGGATTTATTGACCTTCACTCCATCTACACAATCACAGAGAGGTATGGGGCATCTTAATTGCTGTTCAGAACAAAGTTACTGATGACTTGATTTTATTTCTAGTGATGCCCTGGAGATTGGCTTAAATCTCAGCTCCCACCAGCTGCTCCTTGCCATTAGCCATGTGAATGAGGCAACAGGTCCCCAAACACCTCCTGCTGGTTCCACCCCTGCACAATCAACCTCAGCCAATTTGACCCCATCAGCACCCCCTCCACCATCAAGCACCACACAGTCAATTGTGTGCTGTGGCCAATGCCACCAGTGGAAGTGGAATTGCCATACCCTCCCTCCCCTCTTCTGTTGATGTCTCCCTCCCAAACTCACAAGAAGGTGCATTGCTGGACAGCATTGATGAATAAACATTTATTTAAAGCCACAATATCTATAAAATTTAAAGATGTGCTGTGGGTGCACTCAAGACAAGCAGTCTTTGATGGCGACAGGGATGTCATCTTCAAAGTTGTGCTTGTACTCAAGGCAGCGCTTGAGAAATGAGAATACAAGCTCTGCAGGATTGAGTTCTGGGGAGTAGGGGGGGAGTGAATAATAATGCACACCTAAATGCTCAAGGAAGGCAAGGACGAATGCAGAGCTCCAGCCCTCCACATGGAAACACACATTGTCAACAATGAAGAAGTCACCAGGTTGAAGAACAAAGACAGCTGTATTGGTGAAGAATCATGCATAGTGCTCCCAATTTGAAGATCTGGTGATGATGTCATAGAAGATGAAGGGTGTCTCTCATCAGCCAAGAGCTGTGCAATCAACACACACCTCATCAAAGAACTTGCGGCAGTAGCAGTCTTCAGTCAGAAGTGAAGAGGCCCAGCACAGGTAGCGCAGGTAGTAGTCACGACTGCCCTCCACTCACCATTTGTTGGGATGCTCATAGATGGATTTTTGAATGCAGAGATTGAGGTTGTAACAGAGCATGTGGCTGATGTGGCCATGCAATCCTGTGCCAACAGCTTGGCAGCACTCAGCAACATAGCTGGAGAGTGCTCTTTCCTTGTTCTCAGACCAGAGGAGGAAGAGGAGGAGGAGTTTCATCTTCTTCTTCTGTTGGATTGACAGTGTGGCATTCCCACACAGCCAAGGCACAAGCTGTCCTTGATGGAGACAGTGGACAATGCAGGAGACAGTACTTGGCCAGACATGGAGAGCAAGGGTGGTGGTTGCCTGTCACTCACCATGCGCAAAGCGCCTCTGGACTTCCTCCCAGACACCCTGGTCTGCCAAACCAGGGTGATAGCACCCACCTTTCTTGTTTGCCTTGGTGTGAATCCAACCACCAGAAACACCCACAAGAAGAAATGCACAAACGAAAAAGATGAAGATGAGCTTGCACTTCTGCATCAGCTGGTGTGAATCAACAAACCCAAAAGTTTGAAACATGTTGTAGGTGACCGACCTCGTTTCAAACAGCCTAAACCCGAAAAAACGTGTTTTAAACGTTAGAAGTTGAAAAAACCTGTTTGTTCATGTCGTTTGTGAGTTGCTACCACAAAAATAGGAATAAGTTTTTATTATTTTCTTTTGTTTCTGCGGGTATTTTCTCAGGCGGATCGCAAAGGGAGCACAAATTTCTTGGGGAAAGTTCGCCAACGGAAGGGACCTCGCCACCAGCTTCTGCATCTTCTTCTCCTGATTCACACAGCTCGAGAGTGCTTTCCAGGCTTTTTTGAACACGGGAAAATGATGAATGATGATGAGTCACCTCTCCTTGCCTTAACCAACGTTGAACTCAAGCAATTGATCGAGTCGCACGGCGTGACCATTCCCACCGAAGCGGTCGACCAGCGCGACCAATTAATCGCGCTTGCTGAGAAGCACTGCACGGGTTCTTCCCCGCGCCAGGTCTCTTCTTCGTCTTCTTCGTCCACCCCTATGTCCTTGGACAGCGCCGACTCGACGATGGTGAAACTCGATGGGGTGGATTTTATGTGTCCCGTTTGTACAGAACTCATCTACAAGCCTGTCACCACCCCGTACGCATTACCTCCCCCATTCACCGCCTCCTTTATTTTGTTTTCTCGCTCCCAACCACGGCCACGTAGAGGAGGCCTGATGCTCATCATCTTGCGTATGTGTGGGTCCAGGTGTGGGCACACCTTCTGCGAGGTTTGCCTGGTGATGGCGCTGGCGTACAAGCCCAAGTGCCCCATGTGTCGCGAGGCCTGCATCCTTTCGCATGCGCAGTTCAAAGTCAACGTTCTCCTGGTACGGGCTCCTTTGCCTTGCCTTCCTACAACATCGTCCCCCCTCGATGTGGGCGTGCGCGCGTAGCACATCGTGTGTGTCCCTCCTCCATTCCCTGACACCAACGGTTGGGCCTCAGGCTGCCGTCATCGAGCAAAGCTTTGGCGACGTGTACAAAAAGCGAGCCCAGGAGATGGAGAAGCAGGCCCAGCTTGTACGACAGGGCAAGAAGAAGATCATCATCGGCAACACACACGAGATCGTGCCGGTACGGACAGAGCCCCGAAAACAAGCCATCTTTTCCCCTTCTCGAAGTCCATGTCCTCCTCTTCTTCTACCTCCTCCTCTGACCCTTCTTGTACTTGTACTCTCTGCTCAAGCAGACGTCTACGCAGAACAGCCACAAGTGGAAGTTCTTCTGTACAGTTTTGAACATGGACGAGAGGTTGGGCACGGCTGCTCCCGCTGTGCCCACGTCCTTCTACATTCAGGTGCGCCTCACCTCTCCCTCACGTTCTTTCACGCATCTCCGTGACGCGGTCTTTACCCCCCCCCCTCCTCCAACGCAGAAAGTGGAGGTCTTCCTGCACCCCACGTTCAACCCCAACAGGCTCGTCCTCACCGAGCAGCCGTTCGAGTTCTCTCGCGTACGCCTCGCCCACCTCGTTGTACTTGCCCTACTTGTTCGCTCTGCTCACCTTGGCCCCGCGTGCAGATCGGCTGGGGCGTGTTCCAGCTGAAGGGGACGATCCATTTTCAGCCCAAGTTCAACATGCGCCCGATCTCTTTCGAGCACCTGCTGTCCTTCGAGAGGAACGGCACGCACAGGGAGTACCACATCTCGTTCGCCACCGACGGCCCACGAGCGTAGCGTCTCCTTGTCTCAATTTTTAATTCTCGGAAAATACAGAATTTTTTACCACGAATTTCATTTTTGGCGCGAAAGGTAAAGACCAAGACGAAGCAAATCGGTGAGCGAGTAGCGGTGGCGGACTGATGTTGCAACGAGTGGCGGCCGAGCTACGCACACGACACGTAAATGTGAAAGACGACTGGTTGCAGCTCTGCCTGGAGCACATTCAAATGGAGGGAATCGGAAGTGATGGCAATCCACGGCAACTTGCCGATGCTGTTTTTAAGCACTTCCTCGCCGCGGATCTCAATCTAATCGCCTCAGAAGGCACTCTGCCTGACATCGAGAAGATGCACAAAGGACATCTCACTGTACGGCCTCCTGCACGTTCTCTCTTTTGTTCCATTTACGCGTCCATTAATCCGCGCTACGCATATAGGGCAGCCACCTGCTACAAATCGATGAGATGGTTAATATTGAAGCGCCCATTGAGCACGTGGGGCGCGTTGGCGACCAGGACGAGGACGAAGAGAAGGCCCTCGAGAAGAAGCAGAGGCACGAGACAGAGGGCGCTCCCGGGGGAGGCAGAGGCCGAGGCCGCGGCGGCCTTCCCCACCAGCAGAACAGCCAGCGCCAGCAGGCCTCCAACAACTACCACACGTTCAAGCTGAGCCTGACCGACGGCGTGCGCAGGGTCTTTGGCCTCGAGTACCGCCGCCTGAACGCGCTCGACCTCGAGCGCACGCCGCCGGGGACCAAGGTCCTCGTCAGGGACGTGCTCGTGCGTCGCGGCATGCTCCTGCTCATCCCCCAGAACGTGCAAGTGCTGGGCGGCAGCGTGGCGAGCCTGGTCGACGCGCACCGCAAGGCCACGGAGGCCAAGAGAAAGCGCGGGTAAGTGCTGTAGTAGTAGTAGTAGTCGTCGTCGTGGTCTCCTCCGCACAGTGCTTGGCCTCACCTCGCGCGCGCGCCAGGCAAGGGATCGTGGACGATGTCCCCGCTATATTCCCGGACGCGGATCGACAGGCGCCCGTCGCCGATCGGCAGCCGAGCGCCAAGCGACCACGCGCCGAGGAGCACGGGCCCGGCGCCGCGAATAACGCGAGCGCCGCCACGACTTCCGCCTTCTTCAATCAGAGCAAGACACCAGCAGCACCATCATCATCGTCGTCGTCTTCTTCTTCGTTGTTTACGAGCCTCGATCCCTCCGTGCCCAAGATGCGATCATCGTACTCGGCTTCTTCGCTGGTTTCTTCTTCTACTACTTCCTCCTCCTCCTCCTCTACGCTGCCGTCTTCCTCTTCGCTCTCCACCTCGGCCGCCAGCTTTGCGACTGCTCACGCGTCCTCGTCCATGCCCTCCGCTTCCCGAAAGCCCGCCTCCTCTACTCCACCAGCAGCTTCATCATCATCATCATCATCGTCATCTTCCTCTATGTCTGTAGTTTCGATTCCCATCTTCTCTCGGTCGTCTTCCCTCTCTTCTGCCTCGACCGCCGCCTCGTCGTCGCGTTCCTCCTCCTCCTCCACTCTATCCCCCACCGCCGGCCGGCCATCGCCGCTCACGCCGCCGGGCGTCAACGACTCCAACGACAGCATCGAAGACGACGTGCGCCTCCCCTCACCAGGCTCCCCCTCCCCTCCCCCCGTTGCCCATTCGCTTGTCGTCGCGGTTGGCCTCACGCGAACGCGGTCCCTTATCAGGAGGACGCCAAGCCGCCCGCCGCCGCCCCAGCGAGTCGGGTCAAGCTGGAGGCGGGGGGCGGCCAAGGCGACCCGCCGCCCGGCAGGCGAGGGCCCTCGCTCGCTCTCAGGAGACACCGGCCCGTCCCGGTCAAGGAGGAGCCGCAGGCGGTCGAGACCGTCATCACCCTGCTCGACGAGGATCTGCCCTCGCCCATCCCAGTCCCCGTACTACGCGCCTTCTCTCTCTCTCTCTCTCTCTCGCGCGCGCGCGCGTTGGGGGGGGGGGAGCGTTGCTCATCGCTTGGTCGCTCGCCGCGCAGGTCAAGAGGGAGGCCGGTCAGGCCGCGGCCGACGACTACCGCCTGGCGGGGGTGCCCGACGACTTTGGCTTCAGCCTGGGCGACCTGCCCGAGTTCGACGAGCAGCTGGCGGACCAGGCCAAGAGCCCCGAGCCCTTTGTGTACATAGACCAGCTCGCGCCGCACATGGCGACGGGGCGCAAGGTGACGCTGAAAGCAGCCTCCATCGAACTCCTCAAGGGCTCGTTCCACTACAAGACTGGTGCCACTGCCCCCCCCCCTCCGCCTTGGCCGTTCTCTCTTCGCTTTCGCTTTCGCTCTTTCTCTCACTCGCTCGTCGCTTTTCTTTGTTTCTAGGCAAGTACTCGCTGGAGCTCAAGCTGGAGGACGGAAGCGGCACGCTGCAGGCCCTCATGTCCGATGAGGTCCGTCCCTGTGTGCCGCCTCGCGTCTCCGTACACCACGAAGGCTTGCTGACTCGCCTCCTCTTCTCCTCCTCCGCTTCACTTCAGGTGGTGACCGAGATGATAGGGGTGTCCAGCACAGAATTCAGGGCCAACCTCGCGCGCGGTCCAGAGGGCATCAACGAAAACAAGCGACGCATGCGGCAGGTACGGCCGACAGCGACGGCATCGCCTCGCGTGTTTCACCCTCCCCCCCCTCTCCCCTCCCCTCTCCCCTCTGACGGTGTACCTTCTTGGCGCAGCTGGAGGTGGCCTTGTTCAATCTGGAAGGTCTCATGGACTTGACGCTCGAGGCATGTCCCCCTCCCATCCACCCATTGTGGCGTCGTCGATTGTGTTTCGTGTTTGGTTGGTACAGGGATTGTTGACGTGGTCCTGCCCCGCCTGCTCTCGTAGGATCCCAAGCCCCTCGTGACGCGCGTTTACCCACCAAAGACGGGCCACATCAAGCAGCTCCTCGCTCGCGTATCGTCTTAGGGTCGCGTGCGAGGGCTTGCTGTCCTCGACCTCCAAACAGAGAAACAAGAAAGCCTCCTCACAAAACACCTCCCTTTCCCCCTTTGCTTGGCATCTGATCGCTGAGGGTCTATTTGCCGCCTCTTTATGATCAATCAACAACAAAGATGTGGAAAGATGAGAAGGGATTGTGCATGACAAAAGATTGATTAAAATGAAAGGTAGGTCGGACATCCACACGCTCCATCCCACACCCAACCCTTGGCATTACGGTGTAAGGAACGGTCATCAACGCGTTACGCCAGGCCATGCACGCCCCCGAGGGGACGCGCAGGCGCTGTGTGCGCAACGCAGCACTTCGCGCTCAGGAGCGAGGGACAGGAGTCATCATCCATACCCAGTGGGCTCGTCTTGTTTAAGGGATACAAGACTATAGACTCAATACTATGGAATATGATCCTGAAGAGTACGGTCTACCCCTCCATGCATGCCGCGCGCCTACTTGAAGGCTGCCCCCTCCTCCCCGCTCCGCGCTTGTGGGTCCGGAGAAGAAAGATAAGAAACCGGAGAGTCGACAAGATATATATTTTTTTTTATTTTTTTTATTTAAAACGATGCTTTGTACTTCCTATTTACACTGGGTGAGGGTTGGGTAGATGGTTGTGATGGGCGGTCTACGCTGGGGTGGTAGGTTCATTTCTCCATGATGGGGATGGTCGTCTCGCCCGGCACCAGGGGCCCCTGGTTGCCCAACATCTCCACCGGCGGAGGGATGGGCGGCTCGGGCAGGAACTCCTCGAGCTTCCTCAGCTCCTCGCCCGTTGTCCCCACTGTCTGCTGCTCTCCGTAGAGCTGCTGTTGCGCGGGCAGCATTTGTTGTTGTTGTTGCTCCAGGGGCTGGCCCTCGGCCATGCGCTGGTCCTTCTTCTTCTTCCTCCTCATCTTCTTCTTCTCGCTCTTCTCCGAGGTCTTCTTCTGCATCTTCCTCTCCTCCTGCTCAGCTGCGCCACATGCCAGAGCATCAGCACCCCAGCCTCTCTCTCTCTCTCTTTCTCTCCCCCGCCTTTGCCTCACCGATAGCCAGAGAGAGAAGAGCAGCAGCTGAGAGACGAGAGAGAGACGAGAGAGCTCAGTACTCACCTGCCCTCTTCTCGCGGCGCTGCTCTTCGGTCTCGCGGATCACGATCACGGGGCAGGGCGCGTGGGAGGACACGTAGGAGGAGACCGAGCCCATGAACATCTTCTTGATCGGGTTCTGGCCCCTGCTGCCCATCACGATGTAGTCCACCTGTTGCGTGCGGGCAGGCCACGTCAGCAACAAGAGGGTTCAAGCCAAGAGGCCAAAAAGGGCGCGCCCCACCTTCTCCTCGTTGGCCAGGTCGCAGATGGCCTCGCGCGGGTCCTTGGCCTCGATGAAGCGGCTCGACCACTTGACCTCGTCGGTCCACTGCTTGACCAGGTTGCCGGCGTGGGCCAGGTAGCCCTTGCCCCGCTTCACCGAGTCGGGCTCGGGCTCCACCTCCTGTTCGGGAACGCCGCCTGCGGCCGACGGCACGGCCTCGCCGGCGGCGGGTGGCTGGGCCTCGGTGGAGGCGCCCCCTCGCCAGAGGGACAGGCGGCTCGCGAGGGAGCGCGACTTCTTGACGGCGTGGACGAGGATGATGCTGTCCTCCTTCGTGTTCATGAGATCGAGGGCGTGGAAGAGGCCCAGCTTGGACTCGGTCGAGCCGTCGATGCACACGAGCCACTTGCGACCTACGTGGGAAGCACATGGTTGATGTTAGTATATATAAAAAATAACAAGCTGTGTAGTGGTTGCCATGTAACGATGAAGTAGTAGAGCATGGGAGTGGCACCAGAGGTGAGGAAGTAGTGGGGCACTTCGTTGCTTTGAAAGTCAGAGGCTTTCAGCTTGAAGGCGCCCTGCTCCTCTTGGCTAGGAGCAGGAGATGGGGTGGTCGCCATGGGCGGCGTGGGAGTTGGGGTTGGTGTGGTGGTGTCCATGGTGGGCGCTTCTGTTGTTGAGGGTAGTGGGCGGTTGGAGTGAGTCAAGAACACGTCGCGAGGAGGGGACAAGACTTGTTCTTGCGGTGCAGTGGGCGGTGTTGAAGCCATGTGGCTGTGTCGTGGGTGTGCCTTGTACCTGTGTCTGGTTGGTTGTTTTGTTGTTGTTAGGTTGTTCAGCGGCGAAGGTTTGATGAAGCAATCGAACAAGCGATACTTGAGCTCCTCTCCAGCGGGCTCTGCACGAGTGGCTCTCCAACATCCTGTCGGCCCGCTTGCGAATTTTCGACCGAAAACGGTCTAACCTCGCCGGTGAGCGCCGCCCTAATTGGTCTCCACTCAGATAAGATCTCCAACCACAAACCTGCCCACTTGATATCCATATTTGGACAAGAGATATTTTATTTATTTATTTATAATGACAAAAAATGCCTGTTGTAGGAAGGCACTACACGCTTTCGATCTCGAGGTCCTGCCTGCCCCAGAACCAGGCCTCCTCTCCGACGACGGGCGCCGAGGTGGGCATGATCACCACGGCGCCCTCCTCGAACGGACACCTGATCTCGCCCTCCTCGTCGTCCACGGCCAGCAGCTGCGCAAAGAGAGAGAGAGAGAGGCGGGCAATTATTCGATGATCGTCATGAGGAGAGAGCGAGCAGGTCGTGAGAGGGCTGGCGCGTCTCATCTAGTTACCTCGTTGTAGGCGACGTGCTCGAAGGCCTGCACTCGCCGAGTGTATCTGAAGCCCTTGCGCACTCGCACCTTGTTGGTGCTCACGTAGCGCCTGCGACACGAGAAGGAAGAGAGACGAGCGGTCAGTGACTGTGTCTGAGGGCAGTCCCCGACGAGCGTGCGAGAGGAAGGCACCGCTTCTCCCCAAAGAGGCGGTGGCCCGCGATGAAGCTCATGATGACGCGCTTGGCGGATTCGATGGCCTCCCTCGTGCCCTCGTGCCCGCATTCCACGCACACGCACGTCTGCAGACAAGCACGATGTGGGGTCAGGCCAGGGCCCCGGGGACGGGGCACGGCGCGCGCTGTGCGCGTGTACCTTGTTGTGCTGGAGAGCCCAATCGCACGAGGTCCCGCCCTCCACGGTGTGGTGGGCGAGCTTGCTGATCACGAGCCCTGCGCGATCGATCGACCAACTTGGCTTAGCGTCGAGCATGGAGCATCAGGAGTGATGGGGTGGGGGAAGGTGGGAGCACCGATGTCGAGCTTCCCGGCGAGCTCCTCGCTTTGAGGGTTGCCGGTGGGGAGCGCATAGGCGGTGCAGGGCGAGGAGGTGGAGTGGACGTCGAGCCACTGGTCGCTGCCGAGCGCCATGCGCGCCACGAGCCTGGCGCGTCGGGCCTCGTAGAGCTCTTTGTCCTTCTCAAACCATGTCTGCAGTCCAATAGCGACGATAACGGTGAGCCCGACAGGTGGCGCAGCAAAGTTGGGTGGAGCGACTAGTACGGGGTGGATGATGCGGTTGAGGTTCTTCTCCACGAAGCGCTTGTTCTCGGCAACGGCGCGCGGGTTGCCCACCATCACGGTCAACTGAAACGGCGGCCACCACTAACTGAGACCCAACAAAGAATAAGACGGCATGAAGGCTCTCTCTACCTTGGTGTACGTGGGGCGTTGGTTGAGGAGATCGCGAACGGCGCCCTCGGCGATCAGCTCGTTCATCGCCACGAGACCTGCGCACACAGAAATAATGAACACGAAGCAAAGAAAGAAGGAGAATGACATAGAGGGGGGGGGTTACCTGTCTTCTCATTGCCATGCATGCAGACGGTTATGAAGAGGTTGAACGGGCGCTGCTTGGAGCCTTTGTCGCTGTTTTTGTGGCTATTCTGTCCCTTTGCACCTATCTCGATGACCTCCTCCACGTGGGCCGACTCTTCATCGTCGAATCCACACGCGAAGCACGCGTCGGTAGGGCATTCGCAGGCGTGCGTCGATGCGGTCGTGCAGTCCTCCTCGTCCTTGTCCGAGAGTTGGGTTCTAGCGCACCCACAACGTTGCTGCGTGGCAACAGGGTCGGAGTAGAATACGAGTAGCGGCACCTCAGGGGAAAGAAATCTCTTCATCTGTCGCAGACCTATAGAAGAGACTGTTCCGATGGAGCCACACGTGTGTAAGCTACATCTCTTCGAAGCATCATGTTGTACTTGGGCCCAGATTTGTCTCTGCAACTCCTTGTCAGAGGCGAGCGTACTTCTTTTCGATAGCGAGTCAGTTCTATGGTAGTTAGTAGCTTGGTTGGTAGACAGAGCGCCGAGAGTCGTGTTGTTTGCACAAGTCCAAGAGGGTGAGGGCAAACCATGCTCCCACCTCTCTCTCCGCAGCCGCTACCTCGCCAGCGGCAGCGTTCGAATTCCAGGGCGGCCCGCGTTCGTGTCCGTGCAGCAGCGGAGAATGCTACGCCCTCGCTCACGGGAGCTTCTGCAGAACGTCGTCGCACAAGCGGCGCAAGAACGCCTTCGTCAAGGCCTGACGTAGTAGACCCAGAGTATTGCGATCTCACGAAAGGAGGAGTTATCTCCGCTCTCTGGAACTGCACACTAGAATGCGGGTGGTTTCATGTGTACATGTACCATTTATTTACACGAATATACTGTATACACGACGTGTGAATTGTTGAGGAAAGGGGGAAGAGGAGGGATCGGGTTCCTGGTGCGCGTTTGTGATGTTGTTCGCTGGGTTGTCCTTGGGCACTCTCGTCCACGCCACTTGCGGGGAGTTGTTCGGTGTCTGTCGCGCCGTGGGTCTCGATGAAGGAAGAAGGTGGGATGAAGACGAAGATGGGATACGGTTGCGTATCATCAACAGAGGATACACTTGCTCTCTTGCACGGGCTCCTGCGGCGCCGTAAGCTTCTCGATCTCCTCCAAAATTGTGATAAATACCTGGGCTGCAGGGCGCCACCACCACAAGTCGAGCGTCAGTTGGGGCCCACAACGGATGCGCGGGCACAGCTGCTGTCTGGCAGGCAGGCGTACAAATGTTTTCGTTGTGCTTGGCGGAGCACTCGATGAAGGCACAATTGAGCTCTTCGGCGGTGCGCTTGCCCTCCTCGACGGAGATGCTGCGGTCGTCGTGAAGGTCGCTCTTGTTGCCCACCAGCACTCGTGGCACCGTGGCCGTGCCGCTCTCGTTGATGATCTTCTCGTTGAGCACCTTGACCGTTTCCATCGACGTGCGTGAGGCCACCGAGTACACCATCACGTAGCCGTCGATACCGATAGTGCCTCGGAAGGGCATGATGGACTGCTCGTCCTGACCAGCCTGTGTAGCACACAACAAAAAGCAAGAGTACAAGAAAAGGTCGGGTGGCTTTAGCAGAGAAGATCTGGACAACGGTCAAGGAGACAGAGCTACGCACGGTATCGATGATCTCGAGCTCGTATTCGGTGCCCTTATGTTTGAGGGTCTTGTGGAAGGTGTTTTCAATGGTCGGGTTGTAGGCCTCAGCAAAGTGGTTCTCAGCGAATTGGATGGTCACAGCCGACTTGCCTGAAGTAAAAAGAACTGGTTAATGTCTCTGATTTGGTTTAGATCCTCAGCACCAGCACGACGGCACAGGCACGAGGAAGGTGGCCTCCTACAATATTAGTCATCACCGCCATCTCCGCGTGTGGTGCGGCAATCTGCAGCAGACGTAAAGCCAGGTCCGGTGGCAGCCCATTTATGCTCATATAAGGTGCCAGGAGGAGGGAACGTACCAACAGCCCTGAAACCCACAACAGCGATCTTTCGTGACTTCTTCAATGGCATTTTGCTTGCAATCGATATGGGATGGAGTGGATCAGATGGATTTGAGGATGATGTGTGATTGATTAATCTCGTAGCAGTATTGTGCTTTTTAGGATGTCCTTCTTTCGGCTTGTGGAAGAGGCGAAGGAAGAAGACCAAAGATTGAAAGGTGGCGTGTGATGTGTCGGGCAGTAGCAGTGGAATTACAAAGTCTGAATCGATTGTAAGTGGGCGGAACTTCCCCAGAGGCCTTTTCTTTTCCTCCGGTCCTTCCGCCTGCTGGTCTCCGCTCGGTGGGCTCTCCCGAAAAAAGAATTAAAAATCATTTTCTGATCCAGCGCGATCAGCGTTTTGCCGTGAGTTTGCCTGCGCGTGGCCCCCCATCAATCGGCGGCCAGCTCTTCCAGCATGGAGAGCTCCATCTTGAGCTGCTCCATCTGCGCGACAGTAGCAGTGGTTAAGGGGGGAGACCGGTGAGAGCTGCGTTGAAAACAAACGGTGCGGCGCACACCTTAGGGTTCTGTTCCTCCTTGAGCTTGATGGCTTCCTCCGGCTGCAGTTCGGCGAGCAACTACAGGAGATAGAACGAGAGCTGTATCAATCACATGCACACATTTAAAGTGGAAGTGCAGACGTAGATGGTCGCCTACCTGGTTGTAGTAGTCCAGGGCGTTGGTGGCGCAGGTCTTGGCCTCGGCAAAATCTTCATTGAAGTACGTGGTGCCCGCACTCTACCAACACGACATACGCACACATAAGACACATGGTACCACCAAGGCCCTCCTGAAGCCTCGAGAATGGTAACCTCGCGGGCGTTCTCTATCTCGTCACGAGCCTCAGAGAAGAGCGAGGCCAGCTTCTCCAGCTCCTTCCTTCGCTCGCCGAGTACGTTGGCATAGCCTCGCCTGCTGAACGTAAACACCCGGCGCAGACGGTCAGTGCCTACGAGCAAGGGTTGGCTCTCGTGAAGGGGAGGGGAGTACCAATGGGTGAAGCCTTGTGTAGGGCGGGCAGGAGATCGAAGCAAATGCTGCGTACAAGACGAAGAGAGTGTGGGCATAAATCGCGTGGGGGTAGTGGCACATGCTAAAAATCCACGAGTAGTTGTCCTCGGAGCAATCGCATTCAATCGGAACACTGCGCTGTGCGCCCGAGCCATCTTGGGTTTCCAGTCGCGAAATAAAGAAAATAGATAAACGATAAAATATAAATATTCATTTTCTTTTTTTTCTGGTGCAGTTATCTGGGCACCTGCCCTACCGTTTGCAGTCACAACCCACTCGAACCAAAATGGAGTCGCAAGCACTGATGCAAAAGATTCTACGCCTGGAGAACATGAACCAGGTCATCCGCAACAAGGTTCAATACGCCGTCAGGTACGCTGACACCACACGCGCTACAACATGATATCGCAGAAAAACTATAAAATAAATAATAATAATAACATTTACGTGCGTAGTCCCACAAGGCGGGGAGAAAACTCTGATTTTTGTTTATTTTGTTTTGTTTTGTTTTGTTTTGTTGTGTAGGGGAGAGCTGGTTATCAGGGCGGAGGAACTGGAGCAAACGCTGCGGGACCCCACGAAGCGCCATTCGTTGCCTTTCCGTGAGGTGATCTACTGCAACATCGGCAATCCCCAACAGCTCAGGCAGAAGCCCATCACCTTCTACCGCCAGGTACCACTCCCAATGCGTCCTTGCCGGCGAATTGCGCGATGTGTGGCGGTGCCTCTGCGTGGCGTGTCCCACGAGATCGTTCTGCGCCCGATCGTGTTCTCAACCCGTCTCACGCAGGTGCTGTCCCTGCTCGAGTATCCGGCGCTGCTGGAGAGCGAGGACGCCGGGCGGCTGTTCCCCAAGGACGCCATCGCCCGCGCCAAGGCCATCCTCCACGAAATGCCCGGCGGCCTCGGTACCCACGCGCAGCACAGCACAGCACAGCACAGCACAGCACAGCACAGCACAGCACAGCACAGCACAGCACAGCACAGCACAGCACAGCAACTGCACAGCACAGCAACTGCACAGCACAGCAACTGCACGCGCGCACACGCGAGCAACAGACTCATTGCGCAACCATCGTTGTGTGCGTCGTCGTGTGCGGGGCGCAGGAGCGTACAGCAACAGCCGAGGCGATCGGGCCGTGCGAGAACGCGTGGCCGAGTTCATCGCCGAGCGAGACGGGTTCCCGTGCGACATGGACGACGTGTTCCTTACCGACGGCGCCAGCGCCGGCGTCGTCAAGATCCTCCAGTGCCTCATTCGTGACGAGAAGGACGGCGTACGGCGCCTTGGCGTGCAGCAACAACCTTGAGGACAGCGCGTGAACTACTTGCGTGTGTGTGTGTGTGTGTGTGTGTGTGTGTGTGTGTGTGTGTGTGTGTGTGCGCGCGCGCGCGCGTTGTGTTGCGTGCAGATCCTGATTCCGATCCCGCAGTATCCGCTCTACTCGGCCACCATTCCCATGCTTGGGGGCACGCAGCTCAAGTATTACCTCGTACGACGCCACCAAAAATAAGGGAAAAAAAATAATAATTTATTTGCAAATAAATGAATAAATAAAAATGTAAAATTAATTGTTTTGTCGCCGCAGGACGAGGACAAAGGGTGGAGCCTCGACATCGCTGAGCTCGAGTCGGTCGTGGAGCGGGCCCTCGCCTTGGGTACCGTGCCAGGCCATCACGGGCCCGCGACGTGAACGCGGGAGGCGGCGGTTGCTCATCGACGCGTGTGTCGTTGTCCCACCGCACACAGGAGTGACGCCCAGGGCGATGGTGGTCATCAACCCCGGCAACCCCACCGGCCAGTGCCTCGACGTCGCCAACATGCAGCAGGTACTCGTCCGGTCGCGTGCGTGTACCGCGTGAGGGTGGGCACGCGTCTAATCAGCGCTGCCGGGGGGGGGGGCGCGAAGGTGATCGAGTTCTGCCAGCGGCGCCGCGTGCTGCTCCTGGCGGACGAAGTGTACCAGGCCAACTCGTACATTCGCCCCTTCACCTCATTCAAGAAGGCACTGCCTCCCATACTTCACACTGCCACACATCGCTCGTCGTGACACTCTCTCATATTCTCTCTTCTCTCTCTCTCTCTCATCGTCTCTCTCTGATGGTGATGGTGATGATGATCAGGTGTTGAGGAGCATGGGCGAGGCCTACAGCGGCTTCGAGCTCGTGTCCTTCCACTCGGTGTCGAAAGGCGTGATCGGCGAGTGCGTTGGCCCGTGTTCTCTCTCTCTCTCTCTCTCTCCCCCCCCCCCTAATGCCAAGCGAGCCTCACCGACTCCCGCTCGTCTGTCCGCGCGCGCCCAGGTGTGGCCACCGGGGCGGGTACATGGAGCTCGTGGGGCTGGACGTGGCGGTGAAGCAGCAGATCTACAAGCTCGCCTCCATCTCCCTCTGCCCCAACATCGCCGGCCAAGTCGTGGTGCGCGCTCTCCCTCCACACCATCGATTGTCGCCGCCCACCTCTGGAAGGCCACCAGCTGAGCTTCTCCGTTGTGTGTGTGTGTGTGTGTGTGTGTGTGTGTGTGTGTGTGTGTGTGTGTGTGTGTGTGTGTGTGTGTGGCGGCTACGACGACGTGTGTAGGTGGGCCTGATGGTGAGGCCCCCCAAGCCCGGCGACGAGTCCTACGAACGTTTCCAGAGCGAGACGCAGGCCACCTTCGAATCGCTCAAGCGGCGCGCAGGCCTCCTCACCCACGCTCTCAACCAGCTCGAAGGTCTCACGCCCTCCTCGCTTGCCTCGCGTCGTAGCGAATGCTGCCGACGCTGCTGACACGCGCTGGCCGTGCGGGGCCAGGCGTGACGTGCAACCCGGCCGAGGGCGCGATGTACCTCTTCCCGCGCATTCGGCTGCCGCAGAGGGCCGTCGAAGAGGCCAAGCGGCTCGGCAAGGCGGCCGACGTCTTCTACTGCTTCTCGCTCCTCGACGCCACCGGTGCCTCTCTTCTTTCTCTTCTCGTGTCGCGTCTTGCGTGGCCACGACGTTGATCGTGATGTTCATGCTCGTGCGCGCGCGACAGGTATCTGCGTGGTGCCGGGGTCAGGCTTCGGGCAGAGGGAGGGCACGTATCATTTCAGGACGACCTTCCTCCCACAAGAGGAGCAGATCCACAGCGTGGTCGAGGCCATGACCGCCTTCCACGCTCGCTTTATGGACCAATGGCGCGACTGAACGTTCGCTACGAGATCCCATTTTCTCTTGATTTTCTTGTCTATTTTGAGAGGAAATCCCAAAATGAAATTCGGGCGGAGGAAAGGGGAGCAGGTCGGCGAAACGAAGACGAAAACTGACGGACTGGGCTCAGCATGTCCCAACCTCTCAGGTCTACGTGCGGCGTTGGCGTCATTCCCTCTTTCTTCTGGGACAGTCGCACGTCCTCTTCTTCGGCGCTTCACGAGAAACACCAACTGCATCACCAACCGCGGGAACTGGGAAGTAGCCTTTTCCTGTGCCCCACTTGCAAGCCACTATCCGAACGTAGAGCAAAAATACAAGTAAACACAGAGCAATGAGCGAGCAACAAACTCAACAGTCTGGCGAAGGCCTTGGCGAAAAGAAGGGCCTGCTGAGCTCGCGCTTCTTGGAGAAGGCGCTGGGTTACTCTTGGGTAAAGTACGGCTGGGACACCACCTCCAGGGCTTACGAGACCGTCAAGCAAAGCAACAGCCTCGCCAAGGTACTACTCGCGCCTGGCCTCTCTACTACTCGCCCCCTTGTAACCTGTTTCTTCATACTTACACCTACCTGTGCAGTATGGCTGTGAACTGGCCGAGAGCAACGTGAGCAAAGTCGTTCACTCGCCACTCGTAGAGGGAAGCGTCAACTTCCTCGCCCCGCTCATTGTACTCGCCGACGAATTCAGCGTGAGCCAGCTCAACAAGGTTCGAACCCTGCTCCCTCTCCTTTGCCTAGAGAGCACACGTGGCGCACACAAATCGCGGGAAAATTGCTGGTTCACGTGTAGCGCTTGCCTGCGATTGGCCTGAGGCCTCACGTACTACACGGCTTGGTTATATAACAGGTGGAGAAGGCCGCCGAGCTGAGCCAGAGGCTCGTGCAGAAGGTGGTCGTCGAGCCCGTGTCGGCGACCTACAACGCGGCCACGTCGGTCCCCTCGCGCCTGCTCGACCGTGCCGAAGCGCTCGTGGAGTACTACCTCCCCGAGGAGAAGCACAAGGGCGACGAGGGTCCCACCGCGGGCAAGTCGCGACGCGAGAGCCAGGACGGCAGGATCAGGTGCGCACGCACGCATCCCCCTCCCCCCTCCCTCCCTCCCTCCCGACTCATGGTTTGCTGACGTGTTGGGGACAGCTCCGTGAACAGGCTGTTCGACCTGACGACCACGACGGTGCAGCGCACCTACGCGCGCCTGGGCTATGAGAGCCTCAAGACGCAGGCCACCGAGAAGCTGCAGTCCTACGAGACACTGAACGATTTCCTCATCTACATGCGCACCAGCGACCCCGAGAAGAAGCAGAAGCTCATCAAGCAAGGACGCGTACGTCGTCGGCCTCCTAACTGATCGGCGTGCGTCGTCGAACTGACACCCCATTGGCCCTTTTTTATATTTCTTTTTATGGTGTTGAACAGGACGTTTATTGGAACTTCCGCAACAACTACAAGGTCATCTTCATCCAGTCGGCCAGATCGGTCGTCCAGCCCTACCTCGTTTCGCCCGCGCTCAGGTTCTACAACTCGGCCTACTCGTTCTGGAGCAACACCGTCAAGAGGTGAGACCGTCTTCTCTCTCTCTCGGCGCCGATCATGGCTCACATCTCTTTCCTTCTGTCTCCTCCATCCACTTCCAGGGTCGTGTTGCGAGGGCCCTTTGCCACCTCTGCCACCTCTGCCAACCCCGCCGCCTGAACAGGCTCCTAACTCCCACTTTTGTTTGTGTTTTGTTGTTGAAAACCGTTTTGACCCCTCTTCGGAATAGAGAGTCCCCTTTGAGAGCATCCTTCTCTCGTCTCTTGTCGGTTGTTGTTGATGACGATGATGTTGTTACGCGGCGTGAATAAACGGAGAACAACAACGCTGAAAAGCTCATCGTCTTCTCTGAATTGACGCCTGACCACTGCTAGAAATTAGAGCTCTCTCGCCCTCTCAAGCAACAACAGTTACTTGCAGGATGGAAGGCAAAGGAGCATCGTTCACCAAGGCGCCAAACAGCCAGTGTGTCATCAACATCATCCCCCCGCGTAGCTTCACCCTCCTCCCCCCCTGACCACCGATCGACTTGTGGGGTGGCGCGATATTTATACCCTTCGCCTCCTGCAGGAGAACAGTGGGGGCAGGTGCAGGGTGTGCGCACCCAGTTCATTGCCGACGCCCGATGCGGACCTCACATGTCCTTCATCGACCCCTTCGTGCTGCCGCATCACTACCCCGAGGCACTTGGTCCTGCCTGTGTGTGTGATCTTGTTTTCTGTCGACATCTCTCTACATGGCGTAGGAGATGGCACGTAGCTGACATGTTGGCCCTTGATATACGGCCTGCAGGCGGCCCAGCTACTGCAGGAGGCGCTGGCCGACTTCCCGCCGTTCGAGGTGCGTCTGGCCAAGTTCGGCCACTTCATCCACCCCAAGTCGGCCACGCTCTTCCTCGAGCCCGAGTTTGATCCGCCCGGTACATGCTCCTCCTTGCGCAGGTCCATTTGCCACTCGAAGGGGGAGGCTGACTGGCGGGGTGATCGTCATGTCGTCAGACGCTATGGACGAGCTGCTGAGTAGGATCATGGCCGTCTTCCCCCAGTGCGACGACACCGTCAAGCGGGGCAAGGGCAAGTTCGTGGCCCACGTCTCCGTGGCCAAGTGCAAGAACCAAAGCGAACTCAAGCGCGTGCTGGCCAAGATCGAAGCCTCCTACCGGCCCATCCGATTCACTCTCAAGGAGCTCTACCTCTTGCATCGGTGCGCGTTCTCCCCTCATCATCGCGTCCATGTCGAGAGCTCCCCATTCTCAACCGTTCATGCCTGGACATTGCTTATCTCTCACAGGCACGGCACGAACCCATTCGAGGTCAAGGAGGTGGTCCACCTGGGCCCAGCGGGCCAGCACACTCCGCCACACTTTGGGCCGGGCAGCCCTGGCGACCTCCACACGGCCGAGGAACACTTCCCCATCGGTAAGGCCACTACCCCTACAAAATAAAACATTAAAAATATATTATTTTATTTTATTTTATAGTAATTTATCAATATCTATGAACGTGGTTTCTCCAGGCCGATCGCTTGTGGTGTGCGGCCTCCCCAAGGACTTCACTGCGGATCAGCTCTCTGCCCTCTTCACCCCCACCCCGCCCGCCAAGGTCGAGATCATCTTCAATCCCAACGGCAAGCCCCGGTACAGAGCCCCTCCTCGCTGGTTGTTCGACAAGACAAGACACCACATCACCAGACCACTCACATGCTGTGCGCGCGTCGCGTGGAAAGACCCCTGGGCGTGGTGGAGTTTGACACGAGGCGCGAATGCGACGAGGAGGAGGCCCGGTGGCCGGCGGAGGGGCGCGGGGACGGCGTGTACGTGCGTCGTCTGTGGGGCATGGTCTTCCCCGACGTCATCGGCGGCAGCTGCTCCCTGCACGCCGTCAAGCAGGCGTCGTGAACACCTCACTCGCGCCCACGTAAGATTACGATGGGCCAAGAAGATAGCAACGTTGTACTCCACGTTCTCCCGTTCCCGCAAGCGGAGCGAGCTCTCTTTCTTTTTCGTTTTCTTTTTCGTTTTAGCTCCGAAAGCAACAAATGAAAAATAAAATAAAATAAAAGATCCGATCAAGGCCTGCGGATGACATGGATGAGGAGCGAAGGAGAAAGACGCTGAGGCTCCTCGCACTCTTCATTCCCTCCTTCCTGCTATCGTGTTTCTTCTTCTATCAGTTTTCCGCCCCCGTTCCTTCTCCCATCTCGTCTCCATCGCTTTCGCTCGAAGAGCGAAGCAAGAGCCTTCTCCTCTCTCATGTACGTCTCGCTTCTCTCCTTTTTCACGCTCTCATCAAATCAATTCAAATAATGAAAATAAAATAAAATAAAATAAAATAAAATTACTTATCGATGTGGGGCAGGTGGCGGGACGGGTGGCCAAGGAGGGAGTCGTGATGATGGCCCTGTGCAATGCGGGCTACATGGACCTCCTCCTCAACTGGAAGGCCTCCGTCGACCGACTCAACTTGACCAACTACGTGATCGTGCCCAACGACCTCAAGGCCGCCCAGCAGCTCAGCTTCCTCGGTGCCCCCCCCCCCTCTCCTCACCACTTGCACACGACACACGACACGCGCGCGCGTGGCGTCGCTCTCATGTCGAAACCGTGGGGCGCGCGGCAACAGGGATCGAGTGGGCGTTCGACGAAGAGATCGGCCTGGACAACGCCTCGTCGTCGTCGGCGGCGGCGACCTACACGACCAACAAGGACGACCCCATGTACGCCCAGTGGAACAGGGTGGTGCACAAGAAGGCCGCCTACGTGCGCTCCCTCCTCGCCATGGGCCTCGACGTCCTGGTGCGCTCTCCCGACCTCACCAACAACGACGACCAAGAAAACGACGACCAAGAAGATGACGACCGAGAAGACGACGAACAAGAAGACGACGAACAAGAAGTAAAAGGGGAGGTTGACGGTGTGGACTCACTGACTGGGTGGCTTTGAGGGGGGGGTGGCAGGTGACGGATGTGGACATCGTGTTCGTGAAGGACCCCATGCCGTTGTTTGCGGACAAGAGCGTCGACCTCTTCTTCATCAACGACGCGCAGCGCGCCAGGTCGACCGAGTTGTGCGGAGGCACGTTTGCCCGTCGCTCTTGCTTGCCGTGGCGCACGACACGCGCGCGCGCATTCCTGCTCATCATCATCACCATCATCACCGGTGGCGCACGACACGCGCGCGCATTCCTGCTCATCGTCATCATGTCGGTCGTTGTTGTTGGTGTCTCGGCAGGGTTTTGGCTGGGGCGAAGCAACGAGAGGACGATGTCCTTTGTCGACTTCGTGCAGGCGTGCGAGAAGGGCGGCGTCAAGGAGCAGTACTGCTTCGCGCGGTGGTACAATCTGCCGCCCAAGAAGAAGGGAGTACGACGCCCCGCCTTGCACGCGTAGATGACTCCCTCCCCCCCCCAACCTCACCGAGCTGTCTCTGTGCGTGCGTGCGTGCGTGTGTGTGGTGCGTGCGTGCGTGTTGTGTTGTGCGGAGCGAGCAGAACGTGACTATGAAGGTGATGCCGGCGGAAGACTTCCCCAGCGGATACTACTACTTCAACACGTTCTGGAAGGTGCCCCACTCTCCACCCCCCCCCAGTGAGGGGGGGGGGTCACGTGCTTTGTTTGCTTCTCGCCGGCGCATCACGAAACCCTGCGCGCGCTACTTACTCGCCCCGCGCGAACATGACAACACTCCCCCCTCCCCCCACTCGCTGCCCTCCGCATAGGCCCAGAAGGACGGTGAGAGGACCAAGGTCAAGCGGGACCCCTACATCGTCCACAACAACTGGATCGTCGGCCACCAGAACAAGCTCGCCCGGTTCCGCAAGGTGTGGCCCTGCCCTCCCGCGCGCGCGCGCCCTGTGTCGTGTCGTGTCGTGTCGTGTCGTGTCGTGTCGTGTCGTGTCGTGTCGTGTCGTGTCGTGCGTCGTGCGGAGGCTCATGGGCGGTGGCGGCGCGTGCAGTACGGGCTGCTGCTGGTCCAGACGGCGAACCTCACCGAGCAGA